>JAODVM010019342.1:0-19899 GCA_025400095.1 Phenganax marumi
TACGGCGTCTGAATCAACCCATGTGCCTGTGTCGCATCAAATAGTAATTGATACGGCACATGAAAAATACGCCGTCTCAACCGGGCCTAAGAGGTTCTTGTACTGGATATCACATATTAATTAAATGGTAAAATTTCGCAAAAACTCCGTAGTTTGACGTAGAATTGCTCTTTTCTATACCAGTCGTGGACTATCGGCCACTCATTTAGAGCTTTAAAATATCTACAGTACTGATAGTATGATAGATTTCCACAGAATAGACATCGAGAAATGGTAAGTTTAATTAATAAGACATAGCATATTCAATTAAGAGCTAAATGGATTTTGATGTAGAATTTCTCTTGATATAGGAATCGGCCACTTCGTGAATTTTACATCGTTCAAAAGAGCATTTAAATATCTGCATTTACAACATATGAAATTTTTATAGATTTCTACAGAATAGACCTCGAGACATGATAAGTTTTACACGAAGGATATCGGCTATTCTGATGTCAAGTATCTCTTGATTTAAGCATTGAACACTGGTCGATGCTTAAGAGATACTTGACAGTTGGCATCAGAATAATCGATACCTGAACAACAGAAAGCCACTGGGCTATTGCTACAAACAAAATCAGCAAGTCACTGCGCCATAGATGTAGAATGCGTATTCGGCACGGATCATGTCGCCAATTTTTCTCGGACTTGCCCTTGTAAATTCGCTATATTGAATTTGTCACAGGAGTGATAACTACACTAGGAGCTAAAAACAAAGTTGAGGGAGCTCCGCAATTAAAAAAAGTCTTTCGGTCTAGTTTAAACTATAAAGGCAGTAGATTAGAACTATGGGCTTTCACAGACTGAACAAACGAGTTAAGTGAGTGCTCACTCCGTGACATTTATGATGTCGTCCCTCAAGCGATAAAACTGATATCGCATCGCCCCTCATATGATAACCTATTCATATGTACAATTAATCGTAAAATTTTTTGGACATTCACAGTATTGCCATGATCTTGCTTGTTAAAAGACTTGGTGGACATGTAACACTTCACAACCCACTCCTGTATCGGGCCAGATTTATGGAACATGTGTCCAGGTGTCAAAACTTCAAACTTCATTCTTCAAAAATTTACGGCTCATTCTTCACAAGCAAATGGAATAATAATATGTCTAGTTCATTTGAACAACGATATCGCTTCAGTTACAGAAATACCAGTGCTTTCTCTGCAGGCCTTTATAGTGATAAGATTGCTGTACAAAAAAGATATGTAAGCACTGGAGACGAAAACAGTGATATCAATCGAAGTTCGGTATCACGTTTTCCAAAACCTGTTCAACCATACTTGGTGTTATCTAGAATTGATCAAACTACAGGTTTCTGGTTAGCGTTTTTGTCTGGGGCATGGAGTATTTCATTGGCTGCTGGGGCTGGCTCAATACCAAACTTTCAACTGTTAAGTTTGTTTTTTGTTGGAGCAGTTTTTATAAGAAGTTTTGGTTGTGTGATTAATGACATGTTGGACTCAGATGTAGATAAAGAGGTCAGGAGCTGCATGCTTTTTAATCACAGGATGCATGAAAATATATTTTGTTATCTCGAAATATGCTTCCACAAACCTCTTTAGCAAACAGAAACTAGGCTGAATAGACTCCACAACATGCATTGTGAAGCTGGCAAGGTATAGCGTAGTCAAATTCTTGATTAGGACTTGGGATCTGTTTCAATCTTAGTCGATTAAAATCTTGGCTTTATACAACCTCTAAAAACGTTCCAAATGCAAGGACTTACAGTAACCATATCTTAGGCACATACATCTTATCTTAACGTTTTTTACAAGATCCTGATCAAAATCAGATTTAACAAGATCCGAACAATTAACCAAGATTTTCGCCATGAATTTAACTACATCCTAAAGTAGCCTTTATTTTTATGACAGGTTGCAAGAAAATCAACTAGGCCCATTGCTTCCGGTCAAATTACTCAGTTTCAAGCTTCGGTATTCCTGGCTAGTCAATTAAGTATTTCACTGGGAGTATTGCTATCTTTAAATCAATACAGGTAACCACAATGGTGTACACACTGTAGTAAGCAGAGTCTAGTCAAGTGAAATAGTTCTAACGATATCACGATAACACAGAATTCCGCATTTTGAACTGGTCATAAGGATGCAGAATTTCACAGTAAAAAGTTTTACCTGTTTTCTATTCTAGTGAACTGTTGGGCATTTCGTCTCTTGTTTTGGTCATTTCATACCATTAATGAAACGGATTACATTTTGCCGCAACTCATGTTAGGTAAACTACGAGTAGTTTCTTTTGTTTTTACTTCTACAGTTGGTACTGTCTACATTCGCAGAGAACCGTTACTAACGTCTTTGTTTAGGTTTTGCATTTAATTGGGGTTGTCTAATGGGATGGTCGGCAGTCCATGGATCTTTAGACTGGGCAGTATGTTTACCATTGTATACAGCAGCTATCAACTGGACAATGCTATACGACACCATTTACGCCTTTCAGGTGCGAGAAAGTACAAAGTTAATGTACTTATGACCATTTACTCGTAATATGACAGTTTGTGCTATCGTACTTTCATCATTTTTCTAAATTGAAGGATGTTAAAGATTTCAGACAGGCTGGTATTAAATCTACAACGCTACTATTTGGAGAAAATGCTAAGCAGTGTCTTACTGGATTTGCAGCAGTTATGGTTGCTAATCTTCTTGCTGTTGGAGTAAACACTTCACAATCTTGGCTTTATTACCTTGGCTTGGTGGCTGTAACATCACATCTTACCTGGCAGGCACTGAAGCTATTTCTTAGGCTCAATTTGACATGATAATTTGATCAGATAACAACATACATCAAACATTCAATGCCTTTGCTTGGCTGGAGCTTTTGATTTGCAATCGCGCATCATGGCAAGGGTCATATTGTAGATGGATGCATGCACACACTAAAGCAAACATCAGTGCTGTTGTGTTACACGAGTTGCTCACTAACAATACGGTATATTTAGGTGGCGACAGTTGATTTATCAAATTCCAAAGATTGCCTCTCAAAGTTCGATTCAAACAAGTGGCTTGGTATTTTACTGTGGGTGTCAATCATCATGGGAACCCTGTGTAAACCACAGGGGAAGAAAACAGAGAGATCAGACAGGGAAGCAACCTAATGGATGGATAGCTGTCAAGAGACGTTGGAATTACAGTGTTCTTAAGAAGGTAGTTCAGTTTTATTTCATGGTACGTGCAGTGGAACTGCCTTTCCACGTAAATCGTGCTGGTGGACAAGGTCAACGCTGAAAATGTTACGATGTGAAATATCGCGGTATCATAGCCTTTATGTATTATCTTTAATTCATGTTGTGGGTTTCAAGAAGCTGTTTGGATTGCGTGTATCGAAACTGCAACGTGCTAGGAATTGACAGTAGAATTGACAGCATAACTACAGAGTTATGCATCCGACGACAGATTACATTGATTGAAATGATTATTATTGAATAATTTATATTATGGACAATTTACTTAGATGTTATTATTCTTGAGAGTAAAATTTAAATATGCGCGAACTTTGTAATAATATGATTGAAAACAAAATTCCATGCAGTTAATTCCACCTCGCCAAGTTGTGATAAAAAGTTTGGTATATTACAATTCTTACAGTTCCATACCACAAACTATGCGTTTGACCAGTTCTAGATACCAGGCTCTTTCACCTGTCACATTTGTTATTCTTATTCCAAGGCTGTACTCACGATGACAATTTACAAACCTTTTCCAGTTACAGTTTTAACGATTTCACATTATTGGTTTGATTTCGTCATTAATCTTTATAATGAACAGTGCATTCGAAAACCAAGAGTAAAAGCGCTGTTTACACCCATGCACTAGGCTATATATACACACGCAATACAACGGGTTTAGCAAAGAAATAAAATTTAAAATTGTACACGCATCACACGTCCCACAAGGCAACTTTTGTTTGCAAACCCGATCGATTAAAACTCGTGCATGATGAAAAACAGCAACTTCCAAACAGTTATTTGTCCTTAATAGAGTGTTCTACTGTTCTGAAATAATGATGCTCAGTGGAACAAGACTTGAGGGCATTACTCTACAACGTCATGAAAATGGTCTGAATGGTGATTGATAGTTTCTGTTGTTTCCATCATTTAGTTCTAGAAGAAAGGAAGTTAAACGTTTTAGAAACAAAGTCAGGAAAATTGTGCGTTTGATGTTTTATAAGGGATAATTCATGCAGTGATTGCAGTTTGAAAATTCGTTAGCTGCTATATAAACGTACGATGGTTTATCAGTAGAACCATAGACTTACTTACCCGTAGATGCAGGTAGGTTGTTTCGTAGCATCGGTGGTTTGTTTGGATACTGATGTGCAGGCAGTCCTGAAAAGCTCTTCATATTGTCGGATAAAACTTGCCCCGGAGGTTTACTATTAGGAACATTGTTCTGCATCATTGCTGGAATACTCAGCGGATTGTTAATCATCGATAATCCATTATTTTGATGAGGATTTGGATGAGATTGGCCAACTAACGGAGAATTCAGGGACATGTGGTTCTGAGACAAACTATTAAAAATAAAGAGCGATGTAACATTGTACGAATATCAAGAATAAGTTGTCTCGAAGTGTACATGGTGAATAATTGGTAGGAGGCCCCTCTTGACGAAGATAATCCCCCCCCTGAAAAGAAGAAAAAGCTGTAGTAGCCCTATTTATATGCAGGAGCAAACTGCCCAATTAAGTGCAGAAGCTATAATGGCCATGCACGTAAGCAATCAGATACGGACGGTACATAGTATCTCTTTCTTCAGCACATAATTGTCGAAAAATTGAAAATTAAATTGATGTTTTTAACTTTTTTATCAAATTTCCAAAGCGGAAAAAGACTTACTTAGCAAGAGAGTTGAGCAGTGACGTTGCTGTTAGTTGTGTGTTAGATGATGATGGCAGAGGCATAAAACTTGAACCAAGTGTTTTCAAATTTCTTTGGTGACTCTCTGGACTTGAACGTGAAGGTTGTATTGGAAACTGACAACTCAAGTTTGGCGAGGACGGCACCTTAGTCACGTAGTTATAGCTTTGTCTTGCAGGAGATCTCGGCGAGAGAGGAGTCTCTTGGTTGAGTGTTGCAGGCACGTTTTGTAAACTACATGAGGACAGTCGTTTGGATGGACTGATATTGCTCAAGTTGAAAGTTCCTGAATTATTTGACATTTGTCTGACGGGTGAAACGTTTCTTACTGGATGTCCCTTCGGAACAGAACGTGGAGGTGATGGAACCGACATTGTACTGTGTGTTTTTACGTTTCGAGGAGGAGAAATTTGATCTAACCGTTGCTGGTTTTGAAAAGAGCAGGACGGCAACGAAGAGGTTGTCTGGCTTAATGATCTACTTTCCGCACCGTGGAATTGTGGACTAGTATTCCGCGATGGATGATTCAGTGATACTGCGTCATCCAAAAAGTCTAAGATAGTTTTGGTAGGTTTCGGTTTGGGCATGTTTGTCGGCGAGCTAAAGGATATCGCTGAAACTTGTGTTCGATGATTGTTTGGAGAAATGTGAACTTGCGAGTCTTGCCGAGGAGAACTATGAAATCGTCCCGGAAGTTGACCTCTGATTTGACTCGGTGGAAAACTGAGGGATAGAATTTGATTCTGAATACGACTCTGGGATTCTAGTTGATTTTGGAGGTAAATAGGAGTTTTGAGTGGAGCCTGAGAATGAGCCTGATTGTGTGGTAAAGCTTGAACACACCCTTTTTTTCCTGCTTGTTGCGATTGACCAAATGGTTTATTCTGCACAGCGGCACGATGTGCATGAAGTTGAGTTTGTCCCTGCAAATGAGAACTAGTTTGAACCGGAGCGCTGGACTGGTTCTGTAAGTGACGAGACAAATGCATCTGTTCTGAATTTTCAGCTTCAGCTAATCCCAGAAGCTTGCGCAAGCTGCTTTCTTCTTCCGAGTGAGGTTGTACTTCATTTTGTCCTTCACTAACATTTTGAACATCACATGTAGTTTCGATCAAATGCTGATCTCCAAGCTCACTTGGCGATTTTGATAGAGTTTCACCATGAAATGACTCAGCAATTCCAGAGCTACATTCGCTTGGAGGATCATGACTTTGTTCTCGAGATTCCGCTGGTGATATCACTTTAACTTGAAGCTGAGATTTCTTTGCAGTTTGACTCTCCGGTGTATCTTGTAACGACATCCCGCTCGAAAAGATACTCTTATTTGACACTTGGAGTTCAGACGTCACCGAAGTTGGCGTCTGAACTTTCAGTTGTGTTTCATTTTGATATTTTGTCCGATTTAACAGATCTTGCTGCGTCGCGCATGCTCCTTTAGCTTGCATAGAAGTAATCACGTGAGAGTTTTCCAATGACTTCGCCTGAGAATGGACGTCAATGGGAAACTCAACTGAAGCTCCCACATCAGGTTTTGATTGAGTGGCAGAATCCAATTGACTGGTCTGTTTATCTGCGAAAAGTTGCTGTCGATTTACAGGATCTGCAGTCTTTATAACTGGTTTCACACCATTTGCATCTGAGGAAGCAACACTCGTGGATCTGGTTTCTTCACTGTTCTTCTGAGCAACGACCATCGCAGCAACCTGAAATATAATTTTAAAGAGTACTTTAAATGCAACAAAACGAAAAGCCCCACTGCATAATTCTTACACGTGCATAAAGTATTTTGAAGGGACACAGTCGAAAAACACGCGGTATAACGCATTTATAATACATTTACATCGAAGACTCGACTTCCCAAAACTTCCTTATACTCAATCTTACAGTACATCTAGATCCACAATCACAAATCAATGCGGATGGCGAAATCTCAACCAAACGTTTCATTTTAAAGCATCAAGCGGCACAAGATTGTTACAAAAAAAGTATTTTGTAAATGTGTAGTTGCTACGCAAATTTGTAATTGCTACGGCTACCTGCTGATTTTTTTCCTGACTCTTGTCCTCATCTTCCTTGGGTCGTTTCACATCTACAGCATGAAAAATAGTATATACTGATAATTCGATATATACTATCGATACTACGATGCATGATTACTCCAGGTAAGTTATTGCAACAAGCCAAGGCCACTTTTCACCACTACATTAATGTTACCAAACGTAGGTACGTACAGACATGACACAGTTAGTGGAAAAAAGGGCTTCATGTTCTAGACAACAGAAAGTTCAAGCTTCACGTTCAAAAGCTACAGCTGACGGCAGAGTCGTTCTTCCTTGGTAGAGCTTCTTCGCTCCTTATCTTTTTAAATTTTCCACTTCACAATAATGTCAATTGCTTTTCTATAAATTTCTGTGCCAACGCAACTTATCTTCGCCTTACTGCCTTTATATCAGCATTTTTTTTCGCCTGCTGTTTGATGTTTGTCGTGAAACGAAAAGCTAAAACCCTCTAACACGACAGCAGGTACGAACGCCGACTTGCTATTATAAAGTACTCTACAAATTTACATACCTTTCTTTGCTTTTGCAACTCTAAAAATGAATACAAAAGAATTTTAGTATCACGGTGCCGTCGTGCGTTTAGACTGTATACAAGCGCAAGACCTATAGATCAACTAAAACTTCATGTGGTGTACTACCCGGCTTCATTCTGTACGCCCACAAACTTACATCGTACTCGTCACTTTGGCGTGAGCTTGTTTACTTTCTCTGTACAAAATTCTAGTTTACAACAGAAAAAAAATTTAAAAGTAAAGGAATACCAAATGTTTTCCGCGCAGGATAGCCGTCATCCATGCACGCGGGATGTTGCGAGACTTACAGAAAGCGTAAAAATACACACGCCGCAGGAGAGTGTTTTTTACGCTTTCCGAAAGTCAAGCAACATCCTAAGCGCATGGACAACGCTATCCTGCACGGAAAACCATTTGGTAGTTATTTTATATTATAATTACAGTGAGACAACGGTTAAATTCATAAAAATTATCGATGAAATGTGAAATTCTCACAACATCTGTGCAGGATAGTCTCATCCTGAACTGGTGTTGACCAATCAAATTGCATGTTTCACTGTAGTTATTATATAATACAAAATACTCAACCGTATGCCCTTTTAAGGTACCTCGCATCGACATATCACCGGTGGTGTGTCGACATATTAGCGGCCTTTTGAAAATTTCGAAAATAAGGGGATTCCAAGTCAGGTTTAAGAAACTTTCTATCCACGTGATCTGAAATCACGGAAAAGACTGGGCTAGTTGTAAAAAAATCCATTTTTCGTTTCAAAATAGTCGCTATCACACGACTTATATTGTATTTTGTTCCTGAATTTGCAGTGGACTCGTCTTTCTCATCATCAAACATATTTACGAAGTGTGGACTCATTTCATAAGGAGAAAAGAAAAAAAAAGGTGACCAAATATGCGCCAAAATGGAATTCTTTTCTGTTACTCGTTCCAGTCTTTTCTAAAGGTAGATCACCTGGATTGTAGAAGACAAAGAGAACCTGTACGGCAAGGGCAAATTCATAAAATTCTAGACATGAAGGACATGAAGGCTACGAATAGCAGCAACAAACTAGACTCACTAGCCAGATTTCTTACCATTTCCAACCAGGCGAGCCGAACGTGATAGTGAAGATTTGTAAGAAGAATTGGCTGCGAGGATCTTACAGATCATGTATACTCTTTTCACACACGCGAGATGTATTTGTAAAGTAATATGTTCTACCTGGTTGTCATCCATCCTTTGGGCCAGATAGGACGTACTTCAGTCTCTAAGAAACCCTGCAAGGAAACAAATACGAAAAGTCAAAAAGTATCGCTACATGCCAAACTATACCTACATCCGTACACGCACAGTTATTATACAGTAGCTGTTGGTCAAAGGAGTGAATTCACAGCAATCCAAGTTTAGCAAAAAGAGTTTGAGTGGTAACAATGACATCTTTCCTTTAACGCCAGAACAAAAACTACTGGCAATTACTGCTCAGTACACCAATTATAAACGACTTCTTTACTTTATCTTACTTTTATTAATCGTGAGGCGATTGTGTACCTTTAGCGCTTCTTCTGCAGTCGTACTCCTGCTCTTCGACATCAAATAAAGTTCCACTTTTATACTCACAACATCACATAACAAGTTCCTATTAAGTTATTAAAGTCTGTTAATTAAAGGGTTTTTCGAATTTCGAACTGCTAATAACATGCATGTCTCCATCACTTGGGAACAGGTCAGAAGTTTCTTAGTTTTCACCACTGACGCAATGCAAGAATACGCCGTCTCCATATCGTGTACACAATCAACGCAAAATTATCAGCTGACAAACTTTTCGGTAACGGCCTCTCTCACGCACGTGCATACTTTTGTCTGCAGTACAATATACAATAGAGTGGTGCATGCGAATTCCAAATAGCTTTAATCATGCTTCAGCTTTATGCCACTGCTACACCACAACGAATTTTACTGAATAGCGTTACTTTCGCACTAACTGTACGCATTTGCAGAACACTGACGTGTAAATTGAACAGGTTCGGAAAATATTTTTTCATTCATTTGGAATACTGGGCAAGGCATGTGAGGAGGTACAACAGCATAGAAATGTTATTATTGTTAAAACTAGCATTTCAAATCATGTCAGCCAAACACTGGTCAACCAAATTATATAAGAGTATAATTCATGCGTATTTATAGTTACTACTGACCTAATGTCATCCTTCCAGACAAATCGTTTAGGAAAAATTGCTCGTTTCCCTTTATCTTCATTCGGTGTGGTTGGTGCCTGCAAATAAACGATGGGATACCGATCAATGTACAGCTCCATGCTGTCACATCCACGAAATAGGATTTATGATTCCTTTAGTTTCGCCAGCTAGCGCGGGGCACGAAAACAGTAAGAGCCACTTAAAGTGGGCCCTTTTTTCACCCACACAGTCATCAACTTTCCCTGTGGGAGGAAACCGGAGTACCCGGAGAAACCTACGACTTTCGGCAGAGTGTTGACTGTACTCTTTTCACATGAGGACTGGGCTGAGTTTATTGAGATGAATAAACCTGGAGTGCGTGTCCGCATGGGAAATCACTGACGGAAGGTGTCTAAGCAGAGGTTATAACTTTCCAACTGATCCGAACGTTCTAAGCCTAATAAGGTTATTGGTTATAATGATCGACAATTCCAGTAAATTACTACGATTGCAATTTTATGACCTGTCCCCAACCCTAATCCTTATACAATCTCCAGTAAATTACTAAATACGAATATTTTACTAGGTTACGTTCGGATCGGGTCAACTTTCATAGTAGGGGCGACTGACCGCGCCTGCCGGCTCAGATTTTGTCGTTAGCCAATCAAATTCTGTCGATCACGTTTGCTGATTGAAATACATTGTTGTTTATGTGTACAGCATTGATTTCTATATAACTGGATTGCGCATCCGGCTGCAAAAGTGAAGCCAGCGAAAATCACGAATTTGGAGTACCAAGACGGCCGCCGCAACATTTCCGGTCGCAATATTTCCGCCGCAACATTTCCATGGTGACCAGTCACGAATTTGGAGTACCAAGATGGCCGCGATGGCTTCAAAATTTTGACAGCTGACGTATAGGGATGCGCAATCCAGTTATATAGATATTAATGGTGTCCAGTCAATTCCTTTATTTTGCGTTTACACAAGCTTTTCAGTGCACGATTTTCATACTATGAATCACTTCGTCTTTCATTGAAAACAAGTAATGAGGATCTAGAAATTTTAAAAGCCCTTAAGCTTTAAAATTGGCCAGTTTTTGCGTCATGAAATACAGCGGCGAGTTTGGTCATTCGGCATTCCGACATTTGTGATCTTAATATTGATGTTTATAAAATATGTATGAACGGTAGAGTCAGTTTCGTCATGTCTGAATGAGAATAATTGGTATCTATATGGGAAGTTTATACATGTACCCTGCTTCTAGGATTGCAGTTAGAATAACAATAAATAAAATATAGAAAAACATCAGTGAAAAAAAATTATATATGTACTGAAGCATACTTTATAAACAAACACAAAATTTCATCGCTACATCTGTTAGAAAACTACACGAGGGTCGACATTTTGCGGCTGATTTCGTAGTTCTTTTTTTTGTTAAGAGATATTATTTCGCTGTTAAATTATTGGCTGCAGTCAAGTTATTGTGGTCAGTAGATGCCCCTATGAAAGTTGACTTCTACTGACGCCAGCTTTTTTTAGACGTTTTTGATCACGTTATATTCACTCCAGGTTTATTCATCTCAATGGTTGAGTCACATCTCTCGATGTTACTCACTGAGGATCGAACTTGCGACCTCAGAGGTGAAAGGCAAGTGCACTAACCACTTCGCCACCGAAGGTTCTATGTGTTCTTTAACAAACAGCTGAACACAGGTTAATGTAGCTCCAAAATAAGCTTTTCTTCAAACTCAGTCTACTCCTTTCGTTCACTACGACGTCGAATTGAACAATGGACTTCATGCGCTGCCAAATTGACAATAAACACACGAAAACGCAAGGCATCGTGGGAAGGGCTTCATTCCTCCGCTGCTACTCCACAGCAGACGAAGACTTTTGAATTTCTGCACGTACGACACGCGCAGTTGGCAAGTTTATTGCGAAATGTAAGAAACAAAAATCTCTCAAATGAGAAATGTGAATCACATGTAGTACTGTGAAACAGTATGCTCACTATGAGCAATTACACTCAAAACAGAAATAGTTGCACACTTCGTTTCCGTGATTGGTTGCGTAGTTCAGCCTCAAAATTTGATTGGTTGTCATGTTCAGTATCGTTTTCTCAACCAGGGCAGCCAGACTACAGTAAAATTGTAGCATATAGAAACAAGAACCACTGCACGGCAAGTGAGAAATCTATAGCTTTAGTCATGGCAACGATACACGCAGTAGACTTAATTGTTGAACAGACATACATTGACATCCGTTGGTGTGCAAGATTCTTCAGTTTTCTCAGTTTCTGCATCCACTTCAGCGTCTTTCATTACGATATCATCCTTCAGAAAAATGTAATCATTGAAATGAATTGATCAATCTACTTTCAGGATAAAACGCAGCGACAACTTTAATACAAGACAAGAAATGCGTTAATGACATTCCTACTTGTTAGCACAACACTAACCTTTTTCTCTCCAATTTGATGCGCAGTATCAGTACTCGACTTTTGGCTGAAAATAGTTTTATGTTCAAATATAAAGGTCAGTTACACTGTGTAGAAAGTACAACAGACGAAATTCAGTTCAGAACAAGTTTTTAGCGGGAATAGATGCTTCAATTCAGAGAGTTTAGCTCACCTTTGAGCAGCTTGCTCTTCAGAAAGTTTCGCCACTTCCTCTTCATAATTCTTCACTTGAGCAGGCATGGCGCTTTCGATTGCTAAACAGTTCAATAATGTTCACACCATTGGACAACTGGGAAAACATTATAGTCACGTTTCAGGCCTTGTTCTCAACATTCATTGTTGTTGTTTAGTTCTTGGCAAGAACACAGAACAGTACGTCCGAAAATACCATGCATGTCAAATACGAAACCGATACACAGTATACTTTCTATTTAGTTGGAACTCGTATAACAGTTTAGACATGTATAATAGTCTAGACGTATACTGTATACCTGCTACAAGTCTGTAACCCCGTCAACTCTCCATTTTATACTTAAATCTTTTAATCCATGAGGCCTAGTTTAGACGACGCACTTCTGTCGAGTCAAATGCAATTCAAACAATATGAAGATAATGAGATGACTAGCTTATTATTTATCTCATTATCTCATTGCTTTTGACTCGACAAAAGTGCGACGTCTAAACTACGCCTAAAATACCCCCATGCAATTTTTACCGTGACAGATGTATTGTGGTTCGCATCATACTGTAAATTTCAATTGAAGTAAAGGAGAAAATGCAATCACTCACCTAGACGCAGCTTGTGTAATGGCTCTCTCAACCGACCGACCTGGAAAGTTAAATTCGAACTTTGCTTAACTACATTTTCTTCAGTTGACACCTAACAGTCGTAAATTGTTGAATACAGTAAAGTGCTATAAAAATAGATATAAACTAAAGATGACCTTGAATTAGAAAATATTTCTCGACGTTGTCATCAAGGCAAAATACTAGCAAGCGACGAACCTGTTCTTGCATGAAAAGATTTTTCGCCCGTTTTAACAAAGTGTCTTTAGTGCAAGGAAGAAACAGCGCCAGATAGTCATACACGGCCTGTAAACGAACAGACTGTCAAAGATCTCCACAAATGTGATGGACATTGTTGACGACGAAAATGGAGTCCACATCATTAATTTTACTGAACTTCAATATTGTTCTATAGACTAAACCTAAACCAATGGTAAATAGGTTTTTTTTAATTGAATGATGTCCATTCTATTATTTGCAGGCGCGAGCCACGCCAACTGAAAGCAGACAAGCAATTTTTCCAAAATGATTGTCTGGAAGGACAACACTAGGTTGTGAGGCATGGAACAGGATTACATGTGATGTCTGTGTGCATGACAAAACACTTTCTGTCGTATCGGTGTTTTACTCACGCGCAAACGTTAGTTCATGGTGACTAGGTGGTTTAGTTTAACTGTAAACACACGGAAATATTAAAACGCGATAAGTTGCTTACCGATCTCGCTCGACAGTTCAATTTTCGAGAGTCCGTCTCAATCCTAAAACGAAAAGGAATGCTTTAAAATCACCATAATTTTGCAACGCTTGCTGTGTTTTTACAGAATTTGCCGGAGCAAGGTTTATAAATATGGCCCTCGTGAACTTACTGTAGTAAAATTCTGTTGACATCCGAGTTGAAGAATTTACATTTTCCAGCGTCACCACCAGCCTTCCGTGCTGCTTCGATCAATTTTTGTACACTCAATATTAAAGAAGGCGGTAGGCCATCTGGTAACGTTACAGAGGGACTGCTGTTGTCACTTTCTTTATTAGTACTGTTGTTAGCTACCAGAACAGTACTAGAGCTGCTGATGTTAGACATGGAATTTTGCAAGTCGCTGATGCTATATTTTTCAAGCTTTATTATCGGACTTTGAAGATTCCTGTTTTCACTTGACAAAAGTTTGTTTGGTTTCCGTTTCTCTTGTTGTGAGGTAGTCTCTTGGCTCGCTTCTTTCGTTGACTTTCCATCCATAGATTTTTGTCTTTTAACCTTCTGCTTGCCATCTTTCTCGTTACTGGAAATAAATACACGTTCTGTGGTGAAGCACGTCACTCAAAAATACCAGTATTACAGTATTAAGATGAAATATGTTCAGAATCAAAGACAACAACAAGGTGTACCTTCACGGCAGCATTTGATGAGAGAGCAGTACAGGGTTATAACTAATGCATTCAAATGATATGATTTAAAGGCAAACTATGTTCGTTTGAAATGTTGAGAAAAAATGCGAAACTGTCTGTGTACTGTACCAGTATTATTTCACCCGAGTCCAACTTAAAGATTTCTACTAAATTTCTCATACATTAGTCATTTACTTTTTTTAATCGCTTCACAGGAAGTCATGTTTTGCAAAACTCTAAACATAGCCTGAAGCAGTACCCAGACCTTCAAGTAATTCAAGCAAAGCACCACATTCTATTGTAGATTGAAGCGTTGTAAACTTTATACTTCGTCCTACTGGTCGCAAAGAATCGCAATTTGAGGATCCACATATTCTATTTCTGTAGTAGGATAAATACTCAAAACCTCGAATTTTGTTTGTAAAAGTCATAAGAATAATGAAAAATTCACGATGCCCTAGTAAGATGTCAGTGAAGTTGGTGCCTGCATAGCTATACCTACAATGCACCACTTTATCTTGTTCAACACTAACTGCACAGAGTAGCTGATTTAAACCTGGCTACTGCATGCAGGTGTAGAAAAGAGTTTAATTAGTTTGCATCAACTAGAACGCAGCTGCAGTTTACGTTCTGGTAAACAAACAGGTTTTTTCTGATAATTATACACTAGTTACTAGTGTACAAGCAACACCGTCTCAATAGTTTCGACAAAAAGTCTTGAAGGTTACAAACTGTTGTATATATTGCCTGTATGAAAATGATATCGCACCTGTTTAATTTCATCTTTTTTGAACTTTTCTCTTTTTCTCCACTTGAGAGATGTCGTTTACCCTCCCTCACCTTCTTTTCCTTGTTTTCTTTATTTTTCTTCTGGAAACAGAAAATTAGTGTTTTCAATACTTAGATATTACCAAATCCTTCGAATAGGGAACACTTCAGAATTGGAACTACGTGCACACCCACAAGCGTTAGCAAACACATAAAAGGCATGCCAAGATAATCAGTGGTGGGTTTCGGCTATTCTGTTTTTCAGTACATCTTGATGATTGAAAACGTAAATTCGAACAAACTTCAGGTTTCCAATTATTTACTTCATATGCTTAACACGAACTTCCTACCTTTTTCAATGATTTCAATAATTTGAATCTAACATGCAAAAAGGCACCTTTTTGACTACTATGTCCACCTTTTTTGAGATTGTCGCCTCCAGGCGAAAAGCAGCAAAAAAGATACCTTTTTCCAGCTTGTCGCGTTGAGCCGAAAAGCGGAAGAAGGGTACCTTGTTGTCAATAGGAATTCCCATTTTGTACTAAATATATAATCTATAATGATTTTTCGGCGCCAAAATACATTGCTGTCTGTTGTACGATGGCTCTTTTCAACAACGATCCGTCTCCACTTACAATATTATCAAAAATATCAGGGAATGCGTGGTTTTCAAAAAATTCTCTGTCCCTTTGCGTGACTAGGTCCTGATCGTGCGCAAGTGAATCAGTTCCTACAAAGCCACGTGTTATTCTTCCTCGTTACTATATACCTCGCGCACCGATTCTTCGGCAAAACGATCAACTTCCAAGTCTCCTCTCTTAAGAATTTCATGTTGCGAGCAAAATAGTCGTATATTTCTCTCTGAAAATCCTCTCGTTACTTCGGGAAAATTTTGCTTTAGCATGTCGCTGATCATACGATGAATATACTATTCTTTTACCCACATTCGAATTTGCTCAGTATTTGTCTCTAAATACTGGTGGACATATTTGTCAAAAAAGGTGCCTTTTTGCACGTTTGATTCAAATTATTGAAACCATGGAAAAGGGTAGGGCGTTCGTGTTAAGCATATGAAGTAAATAATTGGAAACCTAAAATTTGTCCGAATTTACGTTTTCAATCATCAAAATGAACTGAAAACAGAATTGCCGAAACCCACCGCTGATTCAAGATATACAACCGTAAGTTCAAAATTCAAATTAAACTTACTGGCTTGTGATTCACTGTTGGCTTTAAACAATGGAAGCAATTCAAATTGTAGAATAACTACAGTATGAACCTTGTAAACACGAATTTGTTTTTCAGTGTCTGCAGAACTGAGCATGACACTAAGTTTTCATGAGTTACCAGGTGCCAGGGGTGTACCAAGTGGGATGTGTGTGGGGATGCGTAACAGCCCCAAAATGGACGTTGGTAAAATGAGAAAATGCCATGCAACGTAACAAAAATTTATTGTATAATTGTTGTAATGTAAATATCTCTGCATTTTTAAGTGCATGCTGTCTAGTACAAATATTTCTCTTCCAGATACAAGTTCGAAGATTAATTCCCAGTTCTTTGAATAAATTTATGTGCTAGTTTATCATGGAGACCGGATATACCCGCCGATAGCCACACTTTTTTGTCAATAAGATTAGGGTGCTACATCCTCTACTTGATATTACCTAGGAATGCTGTGAGTTACAATAGTTCAGTGAGTTCCACATATGCACTAAATACTCTATATTGTACCCTGTTCTACGCTTTCTGTAATCAAGGTATTTACAATGTATGGTGTGATAACCACAGTGTGATAATCACAGACATACCAAAATCATAAGTTGGGAGTGATTTTTCTACCATCAACGTGTAGAAAACAACTGCACATTATCTACCTTGGGAGTTTTCTTTTTCTTTGATTCCTTGAAATCACCATCACTACAAAGATTATACATTGATCATCAGTTTTGCACACACTACTGTATCCTCTTGCACGCTACAACTATATACCTATACGCAGTTTATAATGCAGTATCCATTAGCCTTTTCTCAATCAAGCACGTTTACTGGGTCGAGTCATAAGCTGCAATTCATACATAATGGATTATTTTGAGGAACAGTTGCTTGGGCAAGCTTGAAATTGAGGAACTACATGAGCAACAAGAGATTTCAATAGCTAAATATAAATATTTATTTGTTTTTATTTTAAATTTCTTCTTTTGTTCCTCCAAACAATCTACGTATAAATGCATTGCAGTTTGGGACTAGACCCAATACCCTGCTTGATTGGGAAATAGCTAATTCAACCAAACAGAGTATTTTTAATTCAATGGCAATAAAACAAAATATCACAGCATTTAAGCAAAACCAATTAGGTCACTAAAACTGCACAGTAATTTCAGCAAAGACTCCTGACAAAGGTAGTTTAACCCCATTCAGTGGCAAAACATCCATGATTCATATTTTAAAACATTTACTTAACAGTTACTTTACACTTTGTCTAACCTTTTCTCATCACCAGATGAAACAGGTCTAAAGTTCAGTTCACCCATATTGATATAGAAACCACCATGTTCTGTGGTCCAGTCTGCTGGTACAAGCTCATCATACTATAATACACACAGAGAAAATCTTAATAGTAATAGAACATAATTTCTGTAGTCTTGAAAAGTGTGAAAACATGCAATAATAACAAATTACACTGATAACACAGACTGATTATAGAAATCATATTTCAGAAATTCACATTTTGTCCAGTTAATTTTTGGTATCTAGTATACATACTGCTTCTGAATCATCCACAAAGGAATCTGTGACATCATAACCATAAGTAACATCAACTAAATCCTAATAAATAAATTATCAACAAACTTGTAGTATAGGTGCATGCCAGGACAGAACATGCAATTAATCAGATACCTAAAGTGTTGTACTCCCAGTGTTTTCAATAAGAGATAGCTACTGGCACTTTATTGCCTACTTTTCAGGTACTAAGAATTTCTACTACAGTCAAACTAGAGTCCTCCTTGATCACCAAGCAAAGGCAGGCTTTATTCCTCATGTTTGCATGTGATAGCAGCAAGGTTTTTTTTATAAAAGTTCAAACTTATTTGCATCAACTTTATTGACTTAAAGGAAGCAAAACGATTTACTGTTCAAAAACTAACTGCTGAAAGGCCAAAACTGCAGAAAATAGCATTTTAGAGACTCCACATTTTAAGAAGTTGTTAATGGGTCCAGCTTTAAAAAATACTAAAGAAAGCACTGTTGGAGTCCTAAAAAAGATTATTAACTCACAAATAACAATTAATGGTACTCAGTCACTAAGCATATGTTGCATCTAGTACACTACTCTAATTAAACAGATAGAGTAACAGATACAGTAATTATAACACTTTTCTAGCAATCAAAGCAACAACCTTAGTAAATTGCACTTTTTTGGGACTATATTCACCAATGCATTTTACAAGACAGTTTTGTATGTACATGTATTTCTCAAAAATAATCCAAAAGAGAAGAGGGTGCTGGGAATGAACGGGTGTTTGCATCACAAGTTACCATGATATTAATCACACAAGACTGAGTTCTTATCTTTTCAGCTTAGTTCAAGGTATGCTGTAAATAGTTGACTTTATTTTATAATTCACCTCAGGCAAATAATTTTTAATTTTGAGTGTACCTTCTTTTCTCTTGAAAGTACAAAGTTTTAGGTACAAATATGTTAATAGTATAGAAATGTGACCAAAACATTTGCCCTGTATGATACTACAGGCTGTGATGCTGTCTAGCAGTAACACAGCCTATTTAATGATACAAATCAATGGTACCACATATTTTTACTTTAAAAAATTTTCATGTTGGTAAGAATATGCAAAGATACATATTTCAAAAATAGATGCCATCATAAGGATTTTTGTCAATTATTGATTTGGCATGGAATAGGATAGTACCTCAGATAGCACAATCCAGCACACACTTGAAAAGCAACCGATAAATAGCAAAACATACCTGAACTCTATCACTTTTATGTCCTTTGCTTTTCTTTGTAGCACTTTTAGGACCCTATAGTGTTTTTTGTTAAGTAAAGCACACTTCATTAATATAAGGAGTTCACCTGTTTGGTAGCTCTATCACATGGAGGCATGGTGTAACATGCTTTTAATAACTATAAACAGACAAAACAAATGGTTGAGGATGAAGTTGTTCAATAAGTCTAAAATGGTTTTTAAGCCTCGTTCAAAACAACCTCATTTTATTACTTTACAACATTTATATTAACCTTACATATTTATCCTCGAATTTCTTGGCTAAAGCCCTTATTTCGTCCACATTGCACTCCCCATCTTGTAGAATGTCTTCGTCTTTACCCTTATTTTTCTAAGTAGAGCATGGGACGCCGGTTATTCCGATGCATTTACTGTGTTGATTTTAATATTAAAAAAAGATTTTGACAAACTTACTTTTGAGCCCAGAAGTTCTAGATACGAAAATTGTGGAAATGACCGGTCGGTAGAGTCGGCGAGTTGCAGATGAAATCGTACAGATAGACGTTCCTTGCTTTTCTCTTTGGAAGATTTCGAAAATTCTGACTTAGAATTTTTCTCAGTTTCCATAATGTTTGGAAAATTGGAGGTGTTACGAAACTGCTCGTAAACCGACTTCTCCGCTCCATTCACATCTTCACAAATTTCTTGCCATGACCTCAGATCAATCTGCACTATTTGCAAATGCGCATGCTCAGATACAATCTGAGCATGCGCATTGGCAAATTCTGCTGTGATGAACCCAGTGAACTCAATACACCTGGAACGATAACTTCGCCGCCATATTGGAAGCCAAATTGAAGGCCGCCATTGCACGTCA
>JAODVM010019453.1:0-19881 GCA_025400095.1 Phenganax marumi
TAATAATAATAATAATAATAATAATAATAACTAAAAACCGCACAATCTCACCAGACTGACAACGAGAACCTCGATAGCCTTCAGGACACGAACATACATTATTTCGGATACAAATTCCACCATTTCGACAACGCGGAGTGCAAGTACCTTGAGTTAATAAGGTATAAAGTCATATTTTATAGGACGTAAACGAACATTTTAAAAGTTTCTTGCAATTTGCAGTTATCAATCGTAGAGGCTGGCAAAACAACTAGAGATTAAGGTTATGCTGGAGAAAAACAGAGGTGGGAACTGCACCTTGTTCACATCTTTTCCCAAAATACCCTGGCAAACACCGACATGTTCCTGGTGTCACACACTGTCCCCCATTTAGACACAGCGAGAGACACACGGCTGTAAAGAGAAACAAATACGCCCAGTGAAAGAAGAGCAACCGAGAAGAGCCTGGGAATAAGTTTTACACTGACCTTCTTCACAAGCCGAGCCTACGTAGCCAGGAAGACAGCGGCATTTCCCAGGAGGAATACATTTACCACCATTCATACATTTCACGTTACATCTTGCTGCGGAAAAAACATCTTTTTCAATGAGCATGGCCAAACGATATCATATATTTATTTCTATACTAATCTAATCTTAACCAATCCTATTTTGTAAGGACAGTGCAAAGTTTCTGAGGCCTCTACAGCAGTTTGCCCGCTACACTCTGTTATATCGTAGCTATTAATTATTACTCGGGCAAGATAGCTGCGTGTGAGTCTATGTCTGTTGTGTGCAACTACACACCAAATTCCGATGGCGCTATCGCGATCTATATTTGTAAGTTGTATACATCCGAGTAGTATATGTATGTACGAACTTGCAGTTGTGGCAATATATCAGGATAGCAAGAAATACCAACAATCTCCTAATTTGCATAATAGCACGGAAAATGTATCAGGAAAGTAACAAAACGTCCTAATTTGCATAAAAAAAGTTTTTGTGACGTCAAAAACGTCCTAATTTGCATAATAGCACGGAAAAACGTTTTTATGACGTCATAAAACGTCCTAATTTGCATAATAGCACGAAAAAACGTTTTTATGACGTCAAAAAACGTCCAAATTTCATAATAGCACGACAATTAACACAAACTATCAGGCAACAAACGATTACCGTATGACTCACCTTGGTATCTGGTTTATTAGCAGCTTTCTGATCTGAAAGAGAGGAGATAAAGAGACAAAATTAGATTGAGTTTTTCCATAATGATAATCAGTTCTTACTTACCAGCATGCAAAGAATCCATGTTGTGAAATTGTGACCAAATAAAATGATATTTTGATGAAACTTTGAGAACATTTCTTACCACCTGAAACGGAAATGAAATCTTGTTAAAAGATAAGAAAATTAAATCAGTTTCCAAGCACACTGACCTCGTTATCACTTGAGCAAGGTATCGAGTCAGCACTCCCTGAATATTGTTTGATGTTTGTCTTCTTATCAACCATCACTCCTATGAAAATATGCTTCATGAATAAACATCATATCTATCAGAATAACTGCATACATTTTCCACCAACCTTTTTTGGATGATTTTTCACGAAGACGGTCAAAGAAACTACAGGATAAAAACGTTTAGCTCTAATTAATATGCTGAAACATTCCAAAAACACTCAATACCTTATTTCGTTGTGCACATGATGCAGACCAAACTGAGGTCCTGAGAACAAAATCAAAAAGTATTTTACCTGTTCTAAAGAACTAATTGCCACAACAGCAAATGATGAAAAAATCAAAGAATAAATTTGAAAAGGACTTTTTTAAGTAATGAGGGCTGCAGAAACCCCCTTCTTCTATCTACTCACAATACAAACATGTCATTGCAAAATACATGCACTGTCTTGTACCTTTGGTTATTTTCAGCTGTGCCAAATGCATGCAGGCTCGTGCATCTTCTATTGAACAATGACCACCTGAGTTTTCTTGAATCTTTTCTCTTGTAGAAGAAATTTAGTTTATGTTCACTATAGTTAAGTTATTAAGCATACGATAGTGATTCAGCTTGCACTCACTTTAAATATTTTCTTGCTAAATATTTTAAACTTGGTTTAAATCCCATTCCACGTCCATCTTCATAAATTACTGAAGTGTCTATGACTTTATTGTGGAAAAACTAGACATAAAAATATTCAAGAAATGATCTCAGTTAATAAACAAACGACACTCAAGCAAAAATTTAAAACAATATTTGCAAAATGACTTGTTTAGTCCTACCTTAAGTGAAGCAAAATCAAATTCTAATGAATGTCCAACGAGAATGCCATCAGCTGGTATCAGTTCTTTCAATTTCTTTTGAACATCTTTCAGTGTCGTTGAAACACCTTCAAGATCTTTGGCTCTTATACCACTGAATCTAAAAAAACCAGACTTGCTATAGTTTGGCTAAAGCATATCTAACTAAGGCAGAGCAAATTATGCCAACAAGATAAGTTACGTGAAGGTTATCAAGGATATAAAACCAACCGGGTTAAATAGTCTGTGATAAGGTTTTCAGGTTTTACTAAAGTGTCTAAAACAACTTGGTGAGCACTGTCTACCAAAGAGATACGAGTCAATTCACGACCTTTTGAAGACATACACTAAAATAACAACCCAAATTACTGGTACCACATTCTAACAGCAACAAAACACATGAACAGTTTAAGATATCTAAAGCTACCATTTCACAATCAAGGGCAAATAGCTGACTTGAGCTTTTAGCTTCAGTTGAGAAACTTGATGGGACAGTACAGAAATCTTGTGAACCTAGAATGAACAATAAAACTACATGAATGTATTGAGAATGACCACTAAAAGTGACGCATTTACACCGGTAAAATACCTTCTGATAATCCAGGAATTATAAAATCATTTTTTATTAACTCATTCTCAGTTAAAATGTAATCTTTTGCATGAAGAGACAATGCTTTTGTTGATGCTAAAAACATCCAAAATGTTTTCAAGAAGGCAAGGAGAAGTTACTTTAGCCACAAGATTAGAGAAAAGTAGTGATATATTTATCACCTTTCTTGTCCTTTTTCTTGATTTGCGTTTGAGAAACACTGAGTAACGCATGAGCTGGGGACTCCACAAACACGTGATGACCTTCATTTTGAAATGGAAACACCTGCAAAGAAATTGTCCATATTAGTAAGAACATAGATCAAAATGACCTAGACATTATATTCTATCTATCAACTGGTTATTTGTATTAAAGTGACTATATAGACTGCAATGACTACACTTCTATTGCCTATCACTCTTATTAGCTCTTACTAGGTTTTTACTGGACTTCTAGAAAGAACAGTTTACTAAACATACCACATCAAATAATGTAGCCAAGTTTGTCATACAATCCTCATTATTTGCAAACATTTCTGCAGTGACATACTTCAGTAACACTACAACAACTTGCTTAACACAAGATGTATCAAGGGTTGCCCAGTTTGGTAGCAATGCTTCTTCCGACTCCACCAAACTAGACAACAACAATCTTTGAATTCCTTTTATTTTCACAATTCCTTTTTTTTGGGTTCTCATATCCACAGAAAATTGTGCCTAGAATATAATTAAAGTGCTGTAATCTAATGTATATACACAATTCTAGCTAGAAAATTTTTTTATCACTATTTACATGACTTAGCTCTTTTTGTACACTTTCATTCTCAATTTTTATTTTCTTTTTCTTCATTTTTTTTAACTCAGCTTTTAATTTTTTCTTTCCTGAAAAGAAATGACAACTCTTAAAATTCATCCAAAAACATCTGTTTGAAAAAGTGTTTAAAATAACAATTAAAGCATACTTTTTCTTTTGTTTGAAGTTTTATCAGTTGACATTATATCTGCCTGTGTGCATTCATTCTAAAATGATAAAAAATTACCATAAATCACTGCCACAAATGCAGATAGTTTTACAGAAATATACAAACTAGAAACGTTCACCAACCTCCATCATTGATTGTGCGCTAGACAATACCCCCCCTACTTAGAAAACTAGTAAATGTTCTTTTTGGAACGTAAAATCTTCATTAAAACAATTCCCAGTAAAACAGTTAAACTATTTTAACATATATTCATTCAATGGAAATTTTCAACAACACGTTTCTCTGCTTTATTTTGTTAAAACTTGAAAAACAATCGAGTACACTGCAATTAGCAACAGGATATTTGACAGGGGGGGGGGCGGACAAACTCTTTCACTTAAACCAAGATGGCTGCTTTTCGGAGAGCGATATTTTTTATATTTAATCGTCCGCCAGTCCTGTCTTGTCGTTGTCTTTGTACTCGCACTAGTAGAAGATTGCATAAAACTAACCCGCTTGTTGACAAAATATTACGAGTGGATCATGCTGGAGAAGTAGGTGCTAACAGAATATATGCTGGACAATTGGCTGTACTAGACAGCTCAAAATCAGCGCCAGTCATCAAGGTAAACCATCAAAATCTTCCCAAAACGGCATTCGTCACGTTTAGTTTGTTATTTACTGGAATAAAATCGCAACTTTTTAAAAACCAGTATCACATTTAAACTGAGCCCACAAGGCTAGGAGTATGGTCAGCGGTTCATACTTTCCTTCGTAGTAAAACTTCAAAGCTCCCCCTGAAATTTTTTTATTTCTAGGAGATGTGGGAGCAAGAAAAAGCTCATGTTAGAAAATTTGAAGAATTATTACCAAAATACCGAGTACGGCCAACGGCTTTACTGCCGTTTTGGAATGTAGCAGGCTATGCTTTAGGTAACAAGTCCTGCTAATGAAGTATATTCTTAGAAATGCAGTGTTATAACAGAAAGAAACTAAAGAAGCAAAAAAACTGACATAGCAGTATCGTACGTAGGGGCTGGTAGTGCTTTACTTGGTGAGAAGGCAGCCATGGCGTGTACTGTAGCTGTGGAGGAAGTGATTGGCGAACACTACGATAAGTACGAGAATGAGTGATGCAGCTGTGACAAGTTTAGCCATCGTTAAAAACACCACAGTCATTCACTGTAAACACTAGCTATTCTATCAGAAAGGAAATGGAATATTTTTTCATCATTTTTTAGCCAATTAAGAGAGTTGTTAGAAGATTCTGAGGAAAAACACAAGGAATTACTGGAGGTATTTCTATTCAAGTTAAAAACCATTCACTTCACTGTTAGATCATCTGTTGGTTTCTTCAAGGTAATCACAAAGTTTCGTGATGATGAATTGGAACATTTGGAAACTGGCTTGGAACATGATGCAATGGACGTAAGCCCCTTACATCAATAAAACAGTTTGTTTTTCATGAACCATTAATCTCTGTGATTTTTACTTCTTCCTGTTTATTTAGGCGCCGTTTTACTCCAGTCTGAAACACGTTATTCAGCTGGGTTGTCGAACTGCTATTTGGCTGGCTGAGAAGATATAACGACTGGCTTGCCACAGACGTAGTGAAGACCAAGGACTGTTTTACTGATATTAAGATAGTCTAAAACTGCAACGTTTATCCTTATATATCAAGGAAATGAATTGCTTTATAATATCTGTACTTTTCTAAGCGTAGCCAATCAGAATGTATTGTAATGAAATATTTATTTATCTCTTACTTTCGTTAACATTTTAGTTTTATCCTCCGATGGCCTGCCGGAGCAAATTATCTTCGAAAAAATACACATTTAATTAATATATACATATTTACGATTTGTCAAAAATGCTAAGGTACTTATTTGCGTTGCCGCTATTAAATTGTATTGTGTACAGTAAGAGTTCCGCATTCCATAAACGCTGGAACTGAGCTGTAACTGCGCTCGAAGCGCGTAACCGGAAATTACCCGGAGTTTACTTACAACGATGTAAATACAGCCTTAGGTATGCATAGTGTTCAAGACTCGCTCGTGGTAAAGCGAGGCAGAAAACTCATCAAGGAAAACTTGTTCGTCTGTTCTCTCTATAAGCTTCACTATGTTTCCCCCAGGACTGCCAAAACATCGCATCTTTGCAAATTTGATAATTTTACCTTCAACTGTTCAACACTGCACGATTTCTCTCTTTGATTCCAAATGTTTAATACCTCATTTGTGGGTGAAAAGTTAGGAAAGCATGCTTTAGATTGAATTTTGAAAACTTCATCAACCGTCAGGCCCACTTCACCAGCCAAACCTGTCCAGTCATTATGAAGAGCACAGGGAGTATCCATTAAACTACACACGTCAAGATATTTTCGAACACCTATCTCCTTTAACGAATTACAAACTGGTGTAGGAGTATGAAGATTAGTTTGGATTGCATCCTATAGAAGAAACGGTGAAGAGATAATAAACGACTTCACTTTTTCTTAGTTACCTTCTGAACTGCAGAAGTATTTTTTTTCTTCTGAAGAAAAAAGATTGTCTTACCTGGAAAGTTGTTGAAATGTGTATTTCTTTGTTTGAACGCGCAGATCGAGATCTTGATGGAGATTTGGGAGTCATTAGAATCTTGCCATGAAAATTTGTTCGAGTCTCATCATGATGTTCTAAATGAAACTCGATGATTAACCAGCAAGACTGAAGGATTGCTTCTTTGACGATCTCGTACTCAATTACCTAGAGAAAAGTGAAAAATATTCAATATCTCTTTCCCGGACGAAGACTAGAAGTGGCAGAAGTGACGAAACTACAGTTTTTCCTGGTTTTTCCTCACGACTTCACTTCGCCTACACACGAAACGAGCACATTACAGCCATTAATAAAAACTCTCTTGTAGCTAAGTCACTCACTTGATGTTCTTCACTTTTCAATGTACAACTCTCATCAATATTAAGCAACGAGATTCTAAGATCACTCCCAACGCTGATGCAGTCAGGCAAAGGTTTTAGAACCTGATAATTTGCTTCTTCTTCCAGTTTCTTTATTCTCTGCAGAAAAATCATGTCGTTCAAATGCAAAGAAAAGTGCTAGAATCAATCAGTAGCTACACAGAAGCAAACCTGCAGAGTAGCAGAATCATTCTTCTGAAAGAAGACGACTTGAATGACAAACATTTGTCCAATGACAGGCTTGGAGGAATACACGACATATTCGATTTCCTTACGAGCGAACTTCTCAGGCAATCTGGGTAAAGGTAGGGAGGGTGGCTCTGGAAACGATATGGGTTGGGGTATAGGAGGAAGAGGGGAATTGGGTGGTCGGTTTTTTGGTCTAGGAGGTAAGGGAGGTGGTTTTGATCTCGGTGGAGGAGGGGGAGGTACTTCCGTAGACTCAGCGTACAAGTTCTCCTCATTTTGAGGCATTGTGCAGCTTCTCCAGCAGTTCTGATAAACAGAACCGATGTGAAAGACATTAATATAGTCGTGGTTTAAGAGCGGCGCTCTGTCTTTGTCAGGAAGGTTCATGTAGATGTATTTACATGGCCGTGTCGGCAAGTTGTAATACACATCTTGCGTTTTTGAAGACAAAGTTTTCCGCGTGTCATCTGATGAACTCAAACCTGCTGCCTGTAAACAGCCTTGTATCGTCAGTCTTACGGTCTCAATCTGCTCACTCCGAATCACAACGCTAGGCAAGGCAGCGAAGCTTATTCCATTCTTAGAAAACGTTATTCCGTTTTCCAACGGCATGAATGAATAATCGAACAGAGACCTCAAGGTTGGTGGCAAACCAGCGATAATAAGGATTTTACTTCGCATGATATGAAGAACTCCATGAATCGGTTTTTCTTTCAAACTTAAATCTTGAATTTCCACGTTGTAACTTATCACTAAAATGAAAAAACAGACTCATTGGGAGAGTCACTACACAATCAGAATAGCGAATCACTAAACATTAAATCGTTAATTGGAACTCGCAATCATCCAGCCATTTACTACCTTTCAAAAACTCTCGAAGCTTTTCTTCCATCGATTTCAGAACGGCGATATTTTCCTTTTTTGCTTCTAAGATTATGAATTCAGAAACTTGCAAGGTTTTGACTAACGTGAGAGAAGCGCTTTGCCCTGACTCGGAGAAATATAGCAACCATTTCTCCGCTTCTATCACTGTTTTTTCCACATCTTGCTCGTGTTTTGAAGATTGAAGACTTCGTATTTGAAAAGTCACTAAAATGAAGAATAGATAGATACTGTCGAATAGTTTATTCACGAATCACTTGCCAGAAAAAAAAAGTTTTCAGTTTGACTGTACGTCATCACAGCTCTTATTAGGTCAGGAGAAGATTAGTGCCTAGGCGCCAGTGTTTCTGGCAGCGCAACACTAAAAAGGTGAACATAATGCGTGGGGCTTGAATTTGGGACGAAGCGTAGATAATAAAATATATTCATTTTCCAATATAGTTTATTATCCGTGACGGCAGAAACTGTTCTGAAACTGGTTTTTTTTTTGATGAGCATTCAAGACAATAAAATATTTCACCTCCTAGTGAGTAAATTACCAAACACATCCAATTATAAGCTCACGCTGCGCTTCTTACATTTCGACTTCCTGTTATCAGGTGATGTTTTTATGCACATGGTAAACTATTACCCAGAATGAACATGGTGTAGTCTTACCCAGGTCTGCTTCAGAGCTCATCGTCACAACACACTTCCTGCTACATTCTCGGTCCTAGAGAACGGAAACAGATTTCTCCTCGGATTTACCGTCAAATTTCTCTGTAATTACAAGCAGTTAGTAACCAACTCTACGTAGTTCAGACGGTCATTGGTAGAACTTCACACTTCAAAAACAGTGTCTCTTATCCAATTATTATGGAACTTGCTTAGTTCCAATAAACGATGCAACGTGCTTAATACGCACGTTTAAATTATACAAACATCGAAACATTTTCATATTGCCGAAAACACGCCAAATTGACCGTAGTCTTTAACCGAAACCATCACCAACAGAACATGTACCAGTGATTTTTACTTCGCTTTGAAAGTGTGATCATGAGTCCTCTGAGTTAATAGAGCTTGTTAAGTGCTTTGACATTGTATTTATTTCTCGTATATACAAACATATCACGCCTTGTAAGTCATTTAAAAACGTTTTTATAAAAACTACGTTGTTTGACAATCTCACCTTGTCATTTCTCACAATGAACTCGCCTCTCATATTGGTATTTTCTTGAGCACCTCCGCGAGGTCCCATCTCAGTGCAGTATTGTCAACGAGGAGAAGTCGTGATCGGTCTAAACTGAGCAGAAATGTTTTTAACCTTTCAAGAGCGTGGGAGGGGGAGAAGTTTCACTACGTCATTTGTGAAACGTAAATGTCACATATGTCACAGTATGCAAAGTGTGTCACAGTTCAGTGAAATTTGATTGGTCTTTTCATGATTTTTTCACTAGTTTCGCTATAGATGTAAATAATTCTACACTTTGAAACATGCATGGCGCCATTCAAACACCAATTATATCATATAAGAAAGAGTGAATGTCCGGTAGATTCAAAGATATAATAGCTTGAATGTCTAATCCTCGGCTATTTAAACCTTATGCGAGTACACACCCGGCAACACCATACAGCACAATGCAAAGATTTTTTTGAAAATGATAGAGTAATCAAGTCTGCGGGAAGAAGCGAATGTTTTACACGCACTCGCCTAGCAATCAGACAATTTCCACGAGCTCATAAAGTTACCATGCATGCACCAGCAATGAGGACAAGGAATATCTCGGTTACTACTGCCCCCATTGTTAATACATGCAAAAAATTTACTCCTCTACACTTTCAACCAATATTGTGGAGCACTCTCCAACACATGAAGCGCTGAAATAAGCTTCAACGAATAGGCTTAAACCTCTTTGGTGAAAAGATGGTTCTTTCGATGGTACGTGCGTTACCATGAAAACACGGGTGAATGTGAAGATTACTCAGTTACTTCCCCTCGCTTCTTTTAGTACAATATTGCCCACGTATAGCTAAATCTGGAAAATCATATTCGAAGCAGCCAATATACTAGTTTCGCATAAAGAACACTGCCACTACTGCGCAGTCTACTCAGGAAAAAGACGACTTCAGGGTGAAAATACAGGAAGTATACGTATCAATTTATTCTGTTCAGTACAAAACCATGTAGGATTTTCAATTATAACATCTATTTAGAAAATGTGTTCCCGTATTATATAAAAAGACTTTTCATGCACGTACGAGGAAAAAATGTACGAAATTATTCTTTGTTACACTATGGCGACGTGGGAGCAGGATTATCATAAAGAATTTCATGGAAGACTTGAAAACGGGAACTACAATGTCAATATTTCAGTGAGCACCTTTGTCTGATAAAAAAAACATCTATTTCTCTCAGGAATGTACTACCATAGCCAATAATTCGTTCAATATTTCGATATAAAGTTGAACAGCACTATAACGTCTACCATTTTTCCTTAAGGAGGATGAAATGATGAAAAGAGGATGAACCAGTGGCACCAGTGGGATGAGCCAATCGTTGCTAAGCAATACGAAGACAATAAAATATTCGAGTACAAGCTCTGATTGGTTGATTCTATAATTGAATTAATTTGATTTTTTGGGGGGCGTAAAACTTGGTTTACGTACGTTTACGCACGTTTACGCGCGTCTACGCATTGTCAAACTCGTTGGACAAGATTGCGGAACCGGCTTTACGGCCTTCGCTCTTTCGCTGCAAGCTTATTATTCGTCTTTCACCCCTTTGAGTATTCTAACTAGTTTAAATGAGGTTATATTATAACCAAAGTTAATAGATCGATAACCATGCGTGATGCGGAAGTTAGGTGTTACGATCTGTCACTCAGGAGGTGTGCCTCGCTACATGTACTGCGCGCGCTAACACATCCATTGATTGCTAAGCACGCAAAGTGTAACAAGCTCGCTTGAAAGCTAAAATTAACCTTCCAAACTGGTAAGTATGGTCACCTGGGGTCGCCAGGTTATCCAGGTTAGCAGAGATATTAACTGGTTCAAAAGTCCAAAGAGACTAGACTAAGCAGGAAGTTGAAATTACATACACATTTTATTATACATATATTTCATCTACAAACGTACTGCATGTTCCATAGTGGGATTATTTCATAAACAGGTCCTATAGAATAATCAAATTTAACAGCATGCTGCACAGGCAACGCTGGTGCCTGACAGACAGCCCAGATAAAATAAACTAGGAAAATTGTTGCTAGACAATTTTATAATGATGATGAGATTGGTACTCACTTAGCGAAGGGCCAGTAGGAATTCTACCACAAAATAAAAACATCTAAGCAACTCAGGGTTACTTTGCTTTCCATAAGCAGTCCTTGCATCTTTCACATTGGGCACCAACATGAACAGAATCAAATCAAGGAAAGCCTCTGCAGTGAAATCCGCCCACCATTTCTTGGAAAAAGTGCTCTTTGTAACTTTGACTAGATCTTCAATTTCACCATTCCCAACTCTCCAAGCAAAAATGCGTTCCATCGTTTCATAAAACTGCATCACTTCTTGAGCGTTATGACATTTTTTGAGCTGAGCTTTGAGGGTAGGGTCTTCAATGCAAGTGCTGGCAGGAGATTGCTCACCATCAAGTAACAGTTTCTTGTCAACACTTGCCAGATTCCAATTTCCAACGCATTTCATGAACTGTGACATGATGGAATTTTTCTTGGAGTTTGGAAGAATGGCATCAAGATCGCAGATCACAGCGTAAGGAATACCAAGATCTTTACATGTTCTTGTTGCTTTGTCAATGTTCTTTTTGCCTGGAGAAGAATTGAAGATTAGTAAAACACTACTCTAAATAAAACCTGTATCCATGTACTTACTACAGATATAATCTGGCATTAGACAGAATAATATGATGAGTAATAGAAAAAGAAAATAGATATTTACCAGAGAGCGGCAAGACACTGCAACTCCGAGCAAGTTCTTGACACTCAGCGAGTACTTTAGCATCGAAATATTTCCTCTCATAAACTGACGTTTGAAAGAGGTTATCCAGTGGATTGATCCCAATATTTCCATAATCCACCTCATCTGTACTGCTGTCACTGTCCATATCCTCAACTATCATGCTTGATCCTACCAATGACCCTCCTTTGCTCCCTTTGCGTGGATCCATCAATACACTCCAAAGTACACTGTTACCTTCATCGATCAACTTCAACATTGCTTCACAGAAGCGTCGGTCAGTATCACCTTCAACCCAGATTATTCTGCGAGTGAAGAACAACTCTCGAGACTCAACAGAGCTGATGAAGCGAATATCGCGATTATCGTGCTTCACAGACGTTCTTCGAACCTCGACAAAGCCTGAATCAAGACCTTGGAATCGAAAGATGTGATCAATTTGCGACGTGTGCACCATGTCCGGCGCGTGCGTAGCCACAATTATAACTTTGCCCTCTTGCAAAGACTTTTGGGACAGGATGCGTTGAAGACGCCGTATTTGTAGCGGATGCATGCCAAGCGTGGGCTCATCCAGCAAGATAGTCTTCATTGTTGGATTAACGATGAGGAATGCGATAATGAAAGCGTGAAAGAAGCCATTAGGAAGATCATCTCTGATGAGGTCACATCCTCCAAACTGCTGTCTCACTCGTACACACCCAGACAGCGCATCGTAAACTACAGTGATCTTAGTGTTGCCTGTTAGTTCGTGAAACAATTCAATGATATCCGCCCAGATCGCGTCTCGAGACTCGGCTGTTAGCATGTTTCGTAACATTAAAATCAAAGCAGCTTGCGGGTTTTTAGGATCAGAATGCTCCATGGAATTATCCTTGTTGAAGTAAACTGGTGTCAGATCACCGAGAAAGTTACATCCTGTTGATGTTAAGATTGATGTATCTGGCGTCCAGTATAGTAAATCATCAACGTCAGAACTATTGACAACCGCTACAAGAGCTTCACTATGAAACTCATGTACCAATGCAACTGTGCTTGAACCATACCAAATGTACAAAAATTTAGACACAACAGCTTCACTCAAATCTGAGGGTGGACAATGTTTGAAACCAATAACAAGTTTCAAATCTTTCGTGTTCAACCCAAGATATCTTTCAGCAATAAACCGATACAATTCGCTAGGGATTTTTAAAACACCAGTTAAAAACCAGAGTTCAAGTGATGGATAATTATGCAGCATGGTGCTTTCCATGGTGGTCAATTCCGTCCAGTTTCCAATCTCGTATTCACAAGCAACTACAGATTCTTTAGCATGGTTGCAAATCTGGTGGGTTATTTTGCCAGCAAAGTTGCTTGCAAGACCAACCAATGCCAGAAATGTACTCTTACCGCTGCCATTTTCACCGACAAGTGTGAAATAATTACTCTTGGTGGTAGACAAAGGATCTCGCCTAAAGTCAAGTTCTTGTCTATGACTGAATATTTTGTAATTGTCAATTACAACTCGCTTCAATATAGCTTCTGCCATATCTCAAACGAACATTGGCCACACATTTTAGTAAGTCACTTCACATGTCCGTGTAGCAGACTAAAACAATTACAGCACAACTGCACAATATAAATGCACGCTTTCGTTTACTGCTTAAATTTCGACTGAAATGTCCAAAACACGTCGCAATTTATACAAGCTGCATTAAGTTGGCAGTATTCAAACTTAGTTTCCCCCAAGTAGCGTTTTCAGTTGATATATATTTATATTTAGAACAAAACTTTCTTACCTTCTTTAAATTGCAAAACCACAAAGCACCAATGAATTTTCACCATACTTCATGTAAGGAGAATACATAAAACATACCAGCTAATCAGAACACCCCACTGGACCCACGTGACGTACACCTCTACCCTCCCCATAGGACCTCAGCAGGGGTCTTCAGCTTTAATATACTCCCCCAGGCCCCCCCTTACAGGAAAACTGTATACCAATCACATTTCAAAGGAATCAATGCTATGATGCCTTGTGAAAGTGAACAACACATATTTACAAAATGATAAAAGAAATATTTTAAAATCTCAGAACCACATTAAGGTCTAAGTAAAATCATGCACCTTGACAAACACAAACAAAAGTCTATCACAATATCTGTGAGATTTTACAGGCAGTTCTACTAAACAGATAGCAGACATTTTTTTGGTCAAAACACAGAAACATAACGTACAAATGAATACGTTGTTATGTGCTTGCTTTTTGTCGTATTGCAAGTTTGTTTTTTTCTCCTCTTCAGTCTTCCAACATATCAGATTCTCCCTGTAAAACAACCAATTATTTAATCATTTATCTAGAGAAAGCAAATGTAAAATTCATGAATGAACAGGCAGTCACAAAATAATCAGCCTTTCTCACGACGCCATTTTTGGGGTACTTTTCGTGAAAAAACCCCGTCAAAATCAGAAAAATCTAAGCTGTATGAAAACCGTTGTTCAATAATTCAACTGTAAATTAACTTGTAAAGGTTTTATTTAGAACAATGACAATACAAAACCTAAATTTATTGATTATAATCTCAGATAGTACCCCAAAAATGGCGTCGTGAGAAAGGCTAATTTACCTTTGCGTTATATTCATCAAGCTCAGCATCTAATTCTTCAGCAGTTTTATTCACTCTCTTGCTTCCTCTTCCCCTACCAATTCTACCTCCACCATACCCTCTTCGTCCCCGGCCACGTCCTCCTGTACCCCTGCGACCTCTGAAACCACCTCCTTGGCGTCCCTGACCAAAACTGTCTCTCTGCCTAGTTGCAGTCGACGCCTCCGCAACCATCTCAATTTTCATTGCACGACCTAAACGTCAAATATACATGAGTTCAAACTTCATCTTGAGATGTTACAGTAGTTCTTACTTTGAAACCTTGTACATAATTCTATAGAAATGAGACCAGGGAATATAAATAAATACACAAAATACAGACCGTCTAAAGGGACGCCATTGTACTGTTTGATTGCATTCAACGCATCTTCTCTGCTCTGGTAAACAACTTCCGCCGTCCCATGAGACCTCCCTGATGCGTCATAATGAACACAAGACCTTTTCATTTTCCCAAATTCACTGAAAAGTTCCTGGTGAAATGTTGAAACAAAATTAAAGCCTAGTATCTTTGGAATCAATGCACAAAAAATGGTTTATACCTGAATATCAGACTCTGAAACTCCAAAATCTAAATTTGAAATATGAAGTTTTGTTCCTGTAGACAAGCCCCCTGTTGACAGACCTCCCGACCTCCTGTTTCCCCCATTGCCATCAAACAAATCATGTTGCCATTTACTGGGCAACTGACGAGGCTGGAAAAGATATTATCTGAGTTAGAAAACTAGCCAAAAAGATCTGCATCTTAGGTCAAGTCACCATATGTTTCATAGCAACCAACTCAGCTTCTTTACTTGGTGCAACATCAGACAATTTGCACTGTAAAGTCTTGACAAGTTGATCGTCCCGTGTGGACAACAAACAAGTTTTCCTTAGAAGTCGTTTACATACGCAAGTTACCTTGTTGAAAAGCTCGCATGACTGGCTTTCGAACAAAGCTCCTTGCCAAGGAGAAACCTGTAAACTTTTGCTCACACACGCTAATCAAACTTTTCAAGGGAAAATTATTCACCTATATTAGGCTCTAAATGTCAGTAGTATGCAGTTACTTTAGGATATGAAAATTCCATTGTATACAATTTTGGCAGAACAATTAAGTATTATTAAAAGGATCATATAGTCATGTATTAAATGTTGATATCTTAAGAGAGCAAACACATGTGATACATTCCAGTCAAAAGTAAACTACGTTTAGACTTTCTTCGCTTCAAACAGATCTTTCTAGGGCATGCCGACAACAGAAGTGAATACTTACTCTGCTATATGGGGTGCCACGATTGGATCTAATAGAACCACGACCACGTCTCATAGGCCCACCGCCAGCACCTCCAGAGGCGCCTCTTCCTCTACCCCTGCCTCTTCCCCCACCTCTCGGCTTCTTGCTTTGCTTTATAATATCATCGAGAGACATATCAAGCTTATCCATGTTGTTTTACGACGAGATTTGACAAGAAACAGTTCGATTTTTTTAACGAAATTTCGAACTGTCCTCGTGCTTTCGGGTTCCTGACGCACTAGAACCCAGGACACCACCGTCTGACTCTGATATCCCAAAAATCTCTTCGCGCTTATATTCGTTGCTAAGCAATACTATGACAACACCTTCCGTTTCCGTTTAAATACGAATGTAATAAATTAATTTTTTATGTCACAAGAATTTAGCAGTTAATATCTAAAATGATATTACGAGTTCAGTATTCATAACTGAAGAGATTGCATGGAAAGACTGCTTCATGCATGTTGTGAATTAAAAGTACCAGTTATATACTTGGTTAAACTTTGTTGTGATGCAGTTACAAATTCCAGTCATTAGTTACCAGTCTCTTTGATGTGGCTCAAGGTAATCCAATCCAAGATATTGGAAAACATCTCTTTCACTTGCCACTGGCAATGGTGTGCCTTCAGTGAGTCGTTCCTGACCCTTTGGAAAACAAAAGATTGAAAAAATGCAGGCTAGACCTTTGATGTTATACAGCAGACGAGTAAAAGGCCTGGGTCTAGGCTGGATATGATGATATGCACCATGGTAAATAAAATGCAGGTCTTGTACCTGTCTGACCACACCGGTGTTCAGAGAATGTTCAGACAAGGACATTCCCTAAAAGGAAAAAACTTCAATGATACCAAATTTGTGAGCTTGTTAAGGCACATTTAACGAACAATACTCCAAACCTTCTTCTTTGCCAACAGTCGCATTGATCTGTTTAGGTAGTCAGATCCAGTGAAATAAAGCAAAGAGCATGTCCACTCAGAATACGGTACAACGATGATGTCAAGACGACGGTGCTGCCAAAAAGCAAGGCGAGTGATAAGCCCTTGAGCTGATAAAACCACTTACATGCAACTAAAATGACCTCTACCTTTTGAGCCTCACCAGGCAACAAACACACTCCAAGATATTTTTTTTGATTCAGATTGTCCATCAAAGTTAAATCATCTGTGAGAAAGCCTTGGGATAAACAAATATTAAAAGCTAACAGCTTAATATTATTCATTAACAGAAACTTCTGTCCATTACCATTCTCTTTGAGTTTGTTGAGAAGACGAGACATGACTCCTGTATGGGAGCGTCCATCAGGATGAGAAACAAGCACATCAACGTCACCACATGTCAACTTGCCTCGTCGAAATGAGCCACAAACGGTACACAAGAGAGCTGAATCAATACCACGGACAGCCTCCTTAACAACATTCCCAATTTCTTCTGCCTCAGCCCTAGGCATTCTTTCCAAGAACTCATCGTAGTATTTTAAACCAATCAGCTGTTGACGATTCAGATTCCCATGTTCTTTTAAGTCTTCAAGAGTTTTGAAACCCTTATGAATTAAGACACTCTTTAATTCACTAATTATAGTTAGCTGTGCTAAACATGAGAGATATGGGACTAAGATCTCTAGAGATATTGACCTTGGCTACCCACGTTTCGGCAGTCTTGGGTCCAGCCCCCCAAACGTTACAAAACAACTCCATGGCATCGGTCTTTGGATCTAAGTGATCCAATCTTTTGAGATGACCAGTTTGAACAATCTCCCACACCTTAGCTGCAAGACGTTCACCAACAAATGGCAAACTTCTGCATTCCTTAAGAAAAAAATTTGTGCATTGTAGTCTAGATCTCAATGAAACTATCTAAAATGAATATATATACCTCAAGAGTTTCGATCTTCTTTGGAAATTGTTTTATTGAAGCAATCGCCTTCTTGTACCCAAGAGCTCTCCATCGGTCATTCGCATTCTTATAAACTTTCTCTAAAACCTATAAGAACTAGAGACCTCAAGGACAGTGCAAAGTTTCTGAGACCTTTACAGCAGTTTACACGTTACATTCTGTGAAATCGCGGCTATTCAGTATTACTCATGCAAGATAGGTTAGATAGCACGAAAAAAGTTTTTGTGACGTCAAAAAAGTCATAATTTGAATAATAGCGCGGAAAAATTTTTTGTGACGTCAAAAAAGTCCTAATTTGAATAATAGTGCGAAAAACGTTTTTGTGTGTCAAAAAAGTTTGTGTGTCAAAAAAGTCCTAATTTGCATACCATTAGTTTGGGAAAAATATTCAATATATCGCTGTAAAGCACGTGTTCAATGGCAATTTCAGCTAAAATGGGGGTATGTGCTCCTGGAGTTGCTTAACATTTTAATAGAAATAGACACGAGAAAAACCTGTATATACCCTCCAGAAAGTTTACACTATGACTGTATGACTGACTGATGAGAATTTTCGCCACTCATCACAATACCGCAAAGTTTCTTCGAAACTTTGCACTAAAAATGAAATAATCACAAATTTCATGTCAAGACAGACATGAAAACAACAACATTGTTTATACCTCTAATTTTTCAGTGATATACTCATTAAAATTTTCTGCCTTCAAAGACGATGGCTTGGTGCAAATCCAAGTGTCGCCCTAAGAAAGAAAGAATTGCCGGTTTAATTACCAATAAAGATTATTTATCATAAAATGCTGCTCAATTCCATGAATGAAAAATCTGAATCTTTACCTTTTTATGAGGGGAAATATTGGGAGAAATTTCAGAAGCTACAGCTGCATCATCACTCTCTCCCTCCTCAGTGATGTCATCATCACTATTTATATAATCACTGTCACTATTGTCCAACTTCAGATGCTTACTACTACTTCCAGTGTCAAATGTTGCACTGTCCGAATTCCTGTCATCGTCAACTACATCATTGGTCTTTCTTTCAACTATTTTTAATGGATCTTGAATTTGATCAGGTGGGACAACATTATTTCGTCTCAAACGAAATTGTCCTAGATCAACCAGCCTGCCTTCTTTCAAACAAGTACTTAACCAATCTGCACGGATTACTTCAATACTTTCCCGCACTTCTTTCACTTTTAACACTCGCAGCAAATTGGCAAGCTTCAAAGAGTTTCCAACCAAAATATGGCTAACATCTTCGCTCAAACTTAATACTTGTACGCCGCCGTGTCTGGCCAGTTGTTTACCTAAAATTGAGGCTCTTGTTTTTCCCAAACCTTGCTCTACTATTAAAGCCACGACACCTCGCAAATACTGCGATACTGATTCATACGTTTCTGCTTTCTTCGCACTGCATGAAGTCGAAATATTTTTTGGTCCACTTTCAGCCATTTTAATTGTTTACAAAAGGTACAAACTTTATGTTAGAAAATTATAATAGACCCAACGACTCATGGTCTCTATAAAGTACTGGAGTAAGGTAACCATTGATCTCCAGAAATAACTGGAGTGCTATTACTCCAAACCTCGTGTAATTTCCTTTATATTGTCTTCCCTCAAGGCTCAAGGACTATGACTCAAACCAAACTATACACTTTGGTGTTTGTACTGGATGAAGGCAAGGTTTTGTTGGGCATGAAGAAGCGTGGGTTTGGGGCGGGGAGGTGGAATGGGTTTGGAGGAAAAGTTGAGCCGGGGGAACCAATTGAAGCAGCTGCCAAACGGTAGGGGTGGTGTGATTCATCAGGAGTGATGGTGTTCTCTGAGTTTGAGGTAACAGAATCTCAAACTTTAACTTGCAAATGATGATAACTTTTAGAGAATTATTTGAGGAATGCAATCTTACAACAAACAACTTGGAAGAAGTTGGAATCATCAAGTTTGAGTTTGTTGGTGAACCAATAATTATGGAGGTTCATATTTTTAAGACAAAAAGTTATGAAGGATCGCTGCAAGAATCTGAAGGTATTGTTGTTCAGACATTGGTCACACTATTTACATCTCAAAACATGACATTCTTTCTTGACTTTTTTTTCTAAGAAATGAGGCCGCAGTGGTTTGAAACAGATAATGTCCCATTCAAAGATATGTGGCCAGATGATGAGCTCTGGTTTCCAATGATGTTAAATGACGAAACATTTGAAGGATATATGAAATTTGAGGGACATAATAAAATCCTAGAGTACACTCTCAAGAAACTTTAATAATATATGT
>JAODVM010019564.1:0-19879 GCA_025400095.1 Phenganax marumi
CGCGCGGGCGGAGCGTACAGTTTTGAACACGCTCTAGAGCATGTTCAAAAACGTGCGCTCCGCCCGCGCGGCCAAAACGGCCGCAATAGAAAATGGCCTTAAGGTCGAAGTAAAAACCTAAAATTTCCCAGTCTTTCTACTGCACACTGTGAACTATTTTGAGCATACCAAACTCCGTCATTTATCACTTTTATTCAATTCATTTACTAATTACAGAACACTACTCTGCTAGACATGTCTTCGGTTGATTTTGGGAAAAACTCTATAGAATTTCCAAATTTTGGATATGAAAACTAATGATCAAGTGGAAATCAGATAATAATCATCACGTGGTGACATTTTAATCACGTGAAAAACCAATAAGTATCACGTGTAACTAAAACGTGAAAAATATAAGAAAACATACATAAAGGTTACCTTATAATTCTCCAAAAACACGCGACAACCTCAGGAAAATCACGTGTAAATTCCCAGGAATCACGTGAAAACTTCAGAAAATCACGTGATAATAATAAGACCTCAAATGCACACGGTATGCTTTTCACGGGAAAATTTTGTGGTGATAAAATATGCTCATTGCTCTACAGATTCTAAATCTTTCTGTACTTGAGAGAAATCTATGTCCTCACCAGTGCATCTCTTGTACAATGCCATGATATCTTGACAGGTGGTCTCAAAATGGGTCGTAGCATCATATGAAGTGGTCAGGAAAACCTGAAATGATGTAAACCATTAAGCCATCAAATGGAAATTGTCTCACTCCTAACATTGAGTAAATGTGTCTGGCATTACCCAAAATAAAATCTCTAGTGTAAGTTCAAAATAGGAATGCAGAACATAATGGGGTATATGCAGAGCATAATGAGGCATGATGGGGCATATGTAGAGCATAATGGGGCATATGCAGAACATAATGAGACATGATGGGGCATATGCAGAACATAATGGGACATGATGGGGCATATGCAGAGCATAATGGGGCAGCATTGCCACTCAATGGGTTAATTACTAACCCTCATCAAGTTCTTGTGAAAAATGAGAGGATTTCTGGGATTTTGCCCATTAGGTTTGGTACATAAAATGGTAGAAATACTAGGCAAGGGGTTCAGCTTGACAAGTGGCGATTTGTTTGTATACCTTGCTTGTGGCTCCATCATCGGTAGGTTCATAAACATCATCAATTGATACAAACCTAAAAATAATCCTTAACAATCCTTAATAATCCTAAGGTTATATTGTAGTAGGAGTTGGACTATTATCCAAATATGGTTGAAAAACGTCAAACCAAAGTCTTTGTGTTATCTGTTGTTCATGTTCAAGTGAAACTTATAGGCAATGGAAAGAAAGCCATTGGAGATATGGCTTCGAGACTTCATGACCAAAGTCTTGGTTTGAATGCAGATATTAGAAAATAGAATGACAGTCTATTAGAGCAGTTTTCCAGCCAAACTAGACATACTTATCTAAAATTGGTTCAAGAAGTTTTAAACCAGGTTCAAGTTCAGCTTCAGGGTTGTTTGTTTCCACATTCGTGCTGACCATCGCAATGTAGTAGTTGCTAGGGCAAACTTGGTGAGCAGTAGACACAAGACACACATATATATCTGGACAAAAAAATTTACACAAGTTTGAGAAAATTTAGCCATCAAGTTCAGCTGCTTTGCAGCAAAAAAACTTCTTATACTAGCAACTTGCAGTTTTGTCACAATTCTGTTACAACATTGCAGTTCTAAGCTCTGAATATGTGTCAAAATGATTGATTTCAATGCGAATCAAGTCAAAATCTACTTGTGACAATGTAATTTTCATAGGATCAATTACTTGTCTTTTACCTGCTTTTCGACCAACTTGGTTTTGAGGAATGATAAGTTGACATGATGTTGAGTTGTGAGTGTCTCGAATAACATGATTCAAGAGACAAATGCATCTAACAACCTGCAAAGAATTCGCAAACATAATAATCAAAGCCTGCAACTTATTTACTAGTTTACACTGGTTTCAAAGCGCACAATGTTCAAAATTTAGAGCCCTGCAAAAATGTTCCCAGTACCTTTCCAACTTTCTTGACTTTCTCAGGGAAGTAAGTCGGATCAGCAATGACACATTTTGTTTTGACTGTTTCTCCTTGTGAAGTCACACCATTTATGGCACCACTCTCATCGTAAGTGTAACCTTCGATGGGCTTGTCCAGCATGTACGTTCCTCCATAAATAGCACTGAGTCGAGCAAATCCTTGCGGCAGTTCGCCAAGGCCATACAGCGGGTAAAGATAAGGAGACTTGCCATAACGAGCCAAAGAATTGCTAAAAGAATTGAGTAAAAAATTGGCATTACATCTCATGCAGGGTTCAAACACTGATCAATTGATAACACAACTAAAATAGCTATATTTATACTACAGAACATGCTCTACACAGCCTAACGTCAGAAAATAGTTCTTGCCAAGGTGAAATTCTTGTCACTAAGGCTAATCAATATGTTGTTACCTATAAAGATTGATTTTTAATAATGCTTCTTTACATGGCTGTGATTTGTACCTAAAAATAAAATTAAACATTTTTCAAACACATTACATGTAAAAGACCTATTGTACGCCACTTTTTCCAAGTTTGTTAACAAAGAACACAACATATCTAAACTTCCAATTATGCATGCTTTTATAAGTCACATAAATGCAAACAACGTACTCGTCATCTCTGTATAAAGCTAGTGCATGTCCAGTAAAATCTTCCGTGTTGGCATCAAGACCAAATTTCTTGTAAACTTCAGACATGGTAGTTTTTTCTGGGTCAATACCTGAAAAATTTTTTCAGATTTTACTGGAAAAGAAAGAAGACTATTGCTAATCTTTGCTATTAACCCATAAGGTGATAAATAACCTCAGCAAGCCTTGCTTCAAACTACATTTCACTCTGTTAGGTGCCAGACAGTTTTACTAATTAGAGTAATACTCAAGCCACTTGACAAGTAAACAAAAGCAAACTCCTGAATTGTTAAATGGGGTCAAAGAAAACAACTGTTTCAAGCATAGTTCATGTAAATCTTTGAAATGTTCCCTGCAAAATAGCCATGAGCAATAACAAAACTTCTGACTTAAAAACATCTCACATCCAGCAATCCTTTGTAGAAGATAAATCACAGTTTAGCATTTATGTTTTCATGTAACCGCTGAATACTTTACCTTGCCATGTTTTTGGATTTTCTGGGTCGAAATTTGAAACGAAATGCAAAAAGTTTTTAAATCTTCGCTTCTCAAAAATGCCCATGAGTGACGAAGCCAACGCCTCCTTCTCGTCAGCAGGAACTTTGTGAATCTTTCCTCCACTCTTGTAAACATAACTTCCTTCAATCTGCTTGAACTCCAGATATCTTGTAACTCCACTGAGAATCAAAATTTTCACTAGTTCCCCTGGAAAAACATAATTTGATTTAGCTATGACTAATTTCCATTTAGCAGTATTGGACAACAACAAATGATAGTGAACTTGCAGTTTACATGAGAAAAGGTTGTTAATTTTTTTCAGTGGATATTTTTCAAGGTTCGAATCAGTGAAGAAAAGTTGACTCACAATTTTTTTTCAAGGAAATTTGGGAACTTTTAAAGAAAGTCTTGATTTGAAAAAGTGGAAAGACTGTCTACGAAAAGCGTGACGAAAAGTCGAAAACAAAATGGCGGCCGTTGCAAGCACTGGTCACGAGTTTAGAATTTCCATTTCCATGATATTTTGTTAGGGATTTCAGAGTTTTTATAGGAAAAAACCTACAAAAGTCTGAAAGCAATGCATTCTACTAAAAACTGACTCATGACAAAATGCCAAAAATAAAATTTTCGATTCGCAAATGGTAAAAAACGACCCGCGCAAATTGCAAAATGGGAGCTGTTAATTCAACCCTGGTTTTAGTAATCTTGTATGTGATGAAAAACACGTAAACAAGTGGAGATATGAGAATAACAGCACAAACATCAGCTGCCCTGGGGCAATTGGAACCTTGCTATATTCAACACAAAGCATGACCCTATATTTACAAATTGTTTACTTTAAAATGTCCCTACCATCAGCCATCAGAAATTTTGGAATCAAATCAACATTCCAATCTCTGCCTCGGCCATATTTTTCGTCCGGCTTTCCTGTCCGACCAAAATGTTCATAGAAGGTTTCTAGGGGAGTGAGCGAGGCACTGAGTCCACCGTAATACTTGTTACGATCCATATGCAGCACCTTCTTCTTGTTCACTGACAATAGACCACTAAGGATGCATTCCTTAACATAGATTACACCAATAAGTATATTCTATTAATGCAAAACAAGTTCTACTTGTCAGCGTAACATATTACATCTTATTAATGGTTAATAACTAAGCCTTCTGATAAGATTTGTTATATAGTTGATAAAATGTAATGCACCTTAGTGCACGCTGTATATCTTTTTCACTCTGTTTTATGTCAGATGATTATATATAGTCAGGGTGGGGACTCTTGTCATTTGATGGGTTAATCGAAGATGAAAACGTGTTTTACGGAGGACGATGGGTTGTCGGAGTTACATTAAACATGTCCCAATGTGAAATTCAATTGTCAATTTTCTTCAAAAGACCGAGCCGGTCATTTCAGGGAATTTCGCCGATCAAAGAAGATCATAATATTAGATGCGTTTGGAGGGAAAATCTACTTAAGAATATCACATATACAAAAACGGAAATTCAAAAACGAAAACAACAACCAAACAAACAAAACGACAGCGTCGTGCACAGAGCTTTGTATTTTATCTAAAAACATCGAAACAAATCCACATTCACAAATCGTTTCTGATACCGGATTTACAAAAAACAATATACAGAGAAATCAAAGCACGGTATTACAGCAAAACAAATTTAAGTATATAATGCAACACAAGAGCAGTAAAAGAGTTCGACTACTAACTACAAATGACTGAAACCTCTGCCAATTTGACGATAGTCACGATACAGTGCAGAAATAATCGGAAATTAAACAAGATTTAGACGAACCAAAAATTACAATTTTTGCAAGATGAAGACTCTTGAAAATACCTTCAAACCAGTTCCGAGTACGACATAGTCATATTCTTCATCCATCGTGCTAAAACAGCAGTTTTGAACGCCGAAAACCGTTGAAAATCGAGCGAAAAAACTATCAATGAAACACGATTCACACACCCAGAGAACCTGCCAAGTTTAAAGAAGAGGGACACTGCGGGTTTCCAAGCGTGAATTGGGGCTCATTGAAAAAGAAAAGGGGTAGTTATGCGTGAAAAGTTTCAAGAAATTTTATTGACAAAAAGAACGGTTATAAACGACAAAAAGCTGATGAAATCAAAATAGTTGTGCAAGAGACGTTTTAAAGTTTGTGCTTGAATAAAATATTGCACCAGAACTTTGATGTTTACTCCAAATAGTTGATTTTTTCTCCAAGAATATTATCCGACATTAATATATTACAAAAATAGGGGATTTTTGTAACAATGGGTTGTATCTGACAGCCGTTTTGAGTGCTTTGAAAATGTGAAAATAGTGTACACGTGGGGGACAATAAATCAACGTTTTTCAATTCCCAAGGGAGAAGATGTTAGAAGTTTATTGGTTCAAAGAATTTTAAATGGACGAGCAATCACTTGAAGGTTACTTGGTTTCGCCCAATGAAAATCCATCCGCGCAGGCCAGAGTGAGTAATAAAGTTTTTGATAATTCATTCAATCTATGAATTTGACGATTGGGTGGAAATTCTCGTTGTACATTTGAATATTGAAAACAATACGGCTAAAACTTCAAAGGCCGCTTTATAACAAGTTAAAACACGTTGCCTATTGGCGCAATAAAGTACACAAAATTTCGCAGATAAGGGACCACACCACAGCGACAGTTTGTGGAAGCCAAAAATACTAGAGCAGCACTTATCTCTTGTCCAGACACTGTTTAAGATATTGTGCTTATATAGTTGTGAGTCTATAGAATTAGTTTTGGAATGCACTAAAGAGTAAAGCAGCACCTGTCTCATACCCAAGTCTCAGGTAGTGTTTAAACTATGGTGTTTTGTAGTGTGCTTACATGAAGTATTGCACCTCAGCAGGAAGTTCGATCAGGATGAGCTACCACAGAAGTAGTTTTGGAAAGCAGTAAAGTCTATAGCAGCACCTGTCTCTTATTAAACTCTATATACATTAGTAGTCCTATATAGCAGGCTTACATGAAGTATTGACCTGTCAGAGGGAAGCTCGATGGGATTGAGTGCAATAGAAGTAGTTTCGGGAAGCGTCAAAGACTGAAGAAGGACCTTTCTTTTTACCCTGACCAGCCTGGCTTTTTTTAGCTATGGTACCTTTTATTGGGCTTACATGAAGTATGGAGAAAGTATGGAGGTAGTAGGAAGTAGTATGGAGGTAGTAGGTAGCAGAATGGAGGCATGGAGGAAGTATGGAGGCAAAAAGCTCAATAAGAAGTATTAAACGGCCATATCTAGAAGTATTTGTGGAAAAAGAGCAAAACCCACCGTGGTCCATGCATCCATTATTACTTACAGATCTACCCCCAGGTGGAACTGCTGGATTGTTGCATGTTACGTCTGGTCGTGATTTCGGCACAACGGACGCTGTCTCTGGTGGGGTGTGTCCCGCTTTACATATGTGCCAACGACTGCCAATACACCCTGATGAATATACTTATATACATTTTGCTCGAACCCGACCAACGTTTCGTACATTCAAAAATCGCTGGATTTTCTCAATAAATTTTCCGATCATTCTCCACACTTGTTGGACTTTTCCCTGGATTTTTGGTTTCAAATTGCTGGATGCTTATATTTTCTTTGGACTTTTGTGATATTCTTCGGACTTTCCTGGACTTTTGGACATTAGGATTTTTACGGATTTTTTGGACTTTTTGGACTTTTCGCTGTGCGGACTCTTTTTGCAAAGTGTCCGAGATTTTTGGAGCGAAAAGCCTTCAGCCCTGACAATTCTCAGTGCAGATTTGCACTGATAACCGTCTGGGCTTACTGGCCGAAAGCTTTGCATGAATAAATTTAAGCTAAACGTGCTTCGAACGAGGGGCCCCAGGAAGGAACTCTTGTGACTAAATAACTTAAACTGTGCATATTTCATTAACAGACAATAGCGTACTTTGAGAAACTTAAAAGTTCTGCGGATGGATGGAAAATTTGTGGTGAAGCTTTGCTTCAAGGAACTGCAGGGTTTGTCTGCTGCTGAAATTTTTGTTCAGTCCGCTTTGATTAATAGTGCGATGTTTTTTAACGCATTTTTTGTTATTTTCTAGCACTTTCCAATCTCGGTTTTTCTGCTTTCAAGTGTTGGAACACTGTGCTAAAAAAAGGTGGAAACAATAACCAACGTATTTTCAACTATATCTTCTCTGAAGCACTGTTTGGTCATCGGTGGCTGTGTTTAACCTATTGACTGGCAATGCATTCACGCTACTTACATATTTAACTCTGCTTAACACCAGGGGCCGGTTGTTCAAACGTGGGTTAGCTTATCTTTGGGTTAATCGACAAATTCAACCTCAATTTCAAACTCGTTTAAGTCAAATTTTTGATAACATTTTTTCTCAAAATGTTTCCCTTGATGAGTAATTTAATGCCTTAAAGTTTCAAAACAAACAGTGCTTCAAAATGGGGCAATAAAAACGGTGAGTTCAATTTAAACCTGGGTTAGTTGCTAACCCACTTTTGAACAACTGGCTCCAGATATATTTCACTCTGTTTAACACCATTTCACGTGGCCTAGTTAATACAGTAAGCCGCTTTATTAAAATTTGCTCAAAAATTAGTATAGTATGTAAGTATATTTTTATACTAATATAGCTACAATGGTATGACTGAACCTGACCAGCAGTTACTCAAGCAGATGTTGATGTCTTGGTTACAACAAAGGGTAAGTGAGTATCTTAATGGCTAAAGAATTGGAGAGCCAATGTGAAAAGTCGACCTCGACGTATTTTCATATTTTTTATCAGTCAATGTGCGATGTAAATGCAGAAAAAGGATTGGTGCTAAACAAAGGAGCGCAAGTTATCACTTTGATTTTTGTCAATGATTACCCTGAAAAGGTGCTGTAGAGTTCTACTTATGTAAACGACAACTTTGTTGTTTCATTCTGCCTAGTGCCAGACAAAATTAGTGCTCGCATTTTGCTCTCTAATATGGTTTATATCATATGTTTCAGTGGTCGTCATTTTTCTCTGATATAATGTCAGTTCTGCATCTTGGCCCGGCAGCTGTCGATATATTTCTACGAATTCTCAAATCTATCGACCAGGATGTGATCAATCGAGAAGTGCAACAGTCTGCAAAGGTCAGTTGCTTGATGTCCAGGTCATTGCTAACTTTTGGGTTATGCTCAATCTGCTGACCCGAGTATTTTACCATACATATCTTTTCAATCTCTAACCTTAACCGACATACTGTAAACTGTTTAAATGCGAATATAGTAAATATGTACAATCCCTGACCTTGGCTTGAATATTCCCTAAATTCTATTTCTGAACAGGAACTGCAACGCAGTACACTTATTAAAGACACGATGCGTGTACAGTGTGTGAATGAGTTAGTTCAAACGTGGTATAATATTTTGGTAAGGCAATGAACAATTTTTCACAATGCTGTCCTTAGGCTTCAGTAAACGAATTATTAGCAAACCAGGCGATGTTATTCAATATTGTACTGTTTGAATTAGAGTGATATAGAAAATGTTCAACCGCATGTCATGTGCTTATGTTTGGATGTGATTGGTCGATACGTGTCTTGGATCGATATTAATTTGATCGCAAATGATAAGTTTATAAGGTAACTTGCAAGGATATATCATTTATTTTGTAGCATTGCCGTAGTGTACCAGTAACTTCCAACAGTTAACCACTGAGTCATTGATCGTATAATATAGAATCTTATTGGGTCATTTGTCGATGGATTTATTGCGCGAAAGTGCTTGTGACTGTCTTTCTGAAATCATCAACAAAGGTAGAAATATCTTTTGCAAGTGTCTTTCAAAAACCTAGAATATTTCTGAGAAAGTTCTTTTACCCTGGTGCACTGTGCTTACTTAGCACTTCAAGATATCTTTTATGATTGAAAAAAACGGTCTTGTCTATGTAGGAATGCTTCCTCTCGATAAAATTGAGTTGATTCAATCACTTTTGAAAGTTTTGGAAGATGCTGGAGTTTTACCAGCAAGTGAGGTACGACCTTATAGCATTTTCTGTTGAAATTATTACCAAGAGGCAAGAACTCTATTATTTTTTTGAAGTAAAAGACTAGTTCATATTTGTTCAGTACATTTTTCCATAGTAACTATAAATTGCCATTTTTTCCAGACGGATGACAGTGATTTTCAAGCCAAGCTTGCCAAACTCATCAACACAGCTGGGACACAACTCATAATATGCTGGTCAAAGTAAATATAATACTGGTCTCTCTTAAACAGTATTTTATTTAACATATTTGGTCTCTATATCTGGGTTCCACTGAGCACTACTGGATGACCCCATACTGTATGTGGGGAAGACAAGTCAGAATATTGAGGAGCAAATGAGAATATGTTTGATTTTCTTGCTCTTATAAGCGTATAAATTTTTGAATTTGTCCACCATTCGCTGCTGTCTGAGACTTACTTGAAAATCATTGTGTACAACATATTGCAAAGCTGTGTTAACTTTTCAGGTTAACCAAAGCTGGGAGCAAGGATGAAGCGTCTAAAACTCTTAGGATTATTGAAAATAAACTCAACTACATGTTTGGGTGCGTTCAATGTCAACGTGTAATTCATAATCCGTCTTATTTTTTTTCAACAATTTTTTTCCCCTGTTACTTTCACATTTTTTTTTTGATATGAAAACAGTTGCTTTAGATTCTCATCTAATTAACTAATCTGTCTTTTTGTCTTTTTTCTACAATTTTTGCTTGTAATTTTCTATAATCATGTAAACATCAAACTCTTCACCAACATCAAATTTAGATTTCTTGGTAACGAAGATGACGATATTTCTCAAAGTGTTCATAGTTTTGCAAGAGATTATATCAATTTGCTAAAACAGGTCTATTTTCAATTGCGTTTCAGAATGTATATTTTGCATGTATATGAATAAGTTAGTTTGTGTGGGAAAAGTCTGAGTTGTTAATAATAATATTTTATTTTTATCAGCTATCAGACTTATCTAGTGAACAAAAGACAAGTGTTAAGGTATCATTGCTGAAGCAAATATTATCTGTTGATCTGTCGAAATATCACGATATGCGTGTACTTACGCAATTTTCTTCATGGCCTAAGTTCACTAACTCGTTTATAGGGCTTGCTTCTAACTATTATAAAGAAAATGAAATATGACGACGAATACGACTTTGATAACGAGGTCTGACTGTTTTTAAATTCTTTAAAATTGATTGATTATTTATAAAAATTACTATTTTATGCAAACTTTATAGAGGTCAGGGATTGTACATTTGCATTTATTCTTCAATGACTCATTTATTGTAAATAATTACAATCCCTGACCTTGACATAAGCACTTAAGTGATTATTATGTCATAATGTAGGGTGAAGAGGAAGCGATGTTTCTAGAGTACAGAAAGCTACTGAAAGTATTATTTCAGAACATTGGACAACTGGTACTATATAATGAATAAATTGAATTTCACCATATAATACAATGTAGTATATTGTAACTACGTTTTTGTTATATACTTTTTTGAAAAGTCATGCTATTTTTTTGAAGTATCTTACTCAATGTCTGCTTTTTTTTTAATGTTTAGGATCCAAATTTACTCTTAGCGACTGTTCTGGAGGTTCTTTCCAACACGCTGAGGTAGAAGTAAACATCTTCATCTTTACCAAAATTTTCAGACAATACATCTATTTATTTAGATGAGATTATTGTCATTTTTTTTCAGGGATTATAAAAATTTAGATTTTTTTGATGTTGAAGTGGCCATTAGAATGATATACTATGTCGGCGAAGCCGTCCCAGTAAGAATAAAGAATGCTACAATTGTATTAACTTCTTCGTTTATTTATTTGTGCGTAGGTTTTATTTTTATAGTTTGCTTGGCTCCATGTTTATTTGTTTGTCTTTTTTTATTATTTTTGTCATCTTTGTGTTTTTTCATCTTTATTCATCCTTGTGTTTATTATTTTCATATATTTACTGCACTTTTACTTTGCTAATTTTCTATTTTCCAATCTTTTTCATTTGTTCGTTAGAATCAACAACTTTACAATGATCCAACAAAATGGGAAGTCATGCAAAATATGTTATCAACAGTAAGCATCTCAAATTAAGCACGTCTGATGCATTTTCTCTCAATTTCTAATTTTTTTTTGTATGTTCATTGAGTGAAAACAGTAGGTTATTCACATGAAATATGCCACTTCTTTATACACAAGTTCATTTTTAATTTTCCACCGTTTTGTTTTGTTTTCCAGCTGATAAAAAGCAACATTATCGCTCAAACGCATTTTTCAGTGTCGATTTTGGTAAGCAAATATACCTGCTTCCAGCCCACAGTACAGTCAAAGATATGATCATGGGAACCTATTTCATCAAACAAACCGTTTTTTTCAGTATTTTGAAACTATTGTTCGCTATGACCGATTTTTCAGCGCACAACCTCAATTTATCCCTGAAGTTTTGGTAAGCCTTGATCAGCAATCTTGCATGCAATTCAGTTTTCAATGCCTATATTGCAGGGCAGATATATCCAAAACATGCACTATTTTGATGCAACTTACCTGGGCTCTAACCTGGGTCTTTATTCTTGTCCAGACCTCGTTTTTAGATGAACGTTGCCTTGGCCATGCGAATTGCAAAGTGCGAAGTCGAGGCTGCTACTTGGTGTCTAGATTTATGAGAAGTCACAAGTAAGTTTTCAAATTATTTTATAAATCTAGTTAACCAATATCTTTCTATTAGTTCTCCAACTTTTTCAAGGTCCAGTATACTATCAGGTTAGATACTAACATCTGAGGAATTACTGACTTTTTTCAACTTTAGAAATCATTTGCACAATTTTGCTGCAGATGTTTTGGCGGGTCTTCAAGCCATTCTTGTTGTTTCACCCGTAAGTCTATAATATTTTTTTCATTTTCGGTGTTCACCACACTATATCAGGCAGGCTCAGCTGGTTTTGACTGTTTCAAGACACTCATGAACCAATTGAATATGATGACTTTACATTTTTTGTTGTCCCGTTTTTAAATAGAACTCATCTATAATATAACTTTAAACTCAACTGGTTTTAATGACATGGTGGCACGCATGAGACTTTGAAAGTTTTTTTTATAGTTTAATTCTGTTTTGAAACCGGAAAGCCGGGATATAAACTCAACTGCTTTTAATTAGATCGTCACACACATAAGCTAATTGAGTATTGTGACTTTACATCTCTTTATCCCATGTCTAAATAAAACGAAACTGTGGATTGACAATATTCATCAAAATTATCTGGGCTAAGAATCGTTCAACACATAAATGACTCTGGATTTTTTTCAAACCGAAGAATATTTTTTTTGCTTTTCAGAATAATGGTTACCAAAGTGTGTTTTCTGCTGAAGACCAAGTAAGCGTTATTTGCGTTTGAACTAAAACTTTCGAAGATATTGTCTCAAGGGAGTTTTGTTTTTTTTCTTTTTTTCCGGCCTAGATGTTTTTGTACGAAAGTGCTGGTTTGTTAGTAGTGTTTAGTGGTGCAACAGCTGAGGTATAAAGTAAACTAACTGCCAAATATTGTACACCGTACAGAAAGCGTCTAGCTCACAGACGAAAAATGTTGTTGTACGTTCTAGAAACAAGAAACTGACATGCGAAGTATTCTAGCACCTTTAGTAACCAGATTTAGTGAAGTGTTTGACAAGGTTTGGAAATCTGAAACATTTTTAAAGTGTGTTAATTGTTACTGAGTATAACTATTTACTCTATTTCTCAGATAAGTTGCGGCAATGTTGATGAGGCAGAACTCTTGCCCTACGCACAATATTTATATCATCTAGCCTCGTTTGCCAGGTGAGAAATCAGTTTCTCAGCAAAGTGTAGTAGCTCGTTGCATACAATTTGTACCAGACTGTTTCTTAACTACATTTCATTTTAGTCGACTTAGCAAAGCGTTCTCAAGTCAGCAAACGATGAAACAATGTGGTTGTGCCACATGCTTCGCAGAGGTGAAAAACTAAAACAATTTTAGTACAGTCTTGGACTATCACTTTTTGATCCAGTGTCACTACAGCAGGAAACTGGAGTGCTTGGAGAAAACATGTGGAGTTAATCTTTAATCTTTAATCTTTAATAAAATTATTTAGACACGGTAACCTATTCAGAGAAATATTTACAGTCTGATTTTCAAAGGCCGTGTACTGGAAAATATTTACAAACTTGAACTAACTATAACTATAATACAATATTTACAAAGTGACACAAGTATGGAATGCAGTACATGGATGAATAAAAACTAAGTTCACCTTTTAAATGTTTATAAGGATATTTGAATAACGTTTTTAGTTATGTTACTTGATAATTCATTCCACCCTTTGGTGAGATCAAATTGAAAGCAATCTTGTCGCGTACTATACTGCGAGATGAAATTAAAGTCGTACAACTGCATGATGTACAGGAGTCAAATGCAAGTTACAGAGATGAAGACACGACAAACCACTCCGTTAGCAACATTCTTTAATTACTTACACACAATTCTAGACATGTAATGAAAAACAAAATTGAAACTCCATATTTGTAGGCCCTTTCTGTATTCTTACGCGCGTTGACAGTTCGTATCCATCGTGATCTCATCCATTCTGGTGTCAGACAATATTTACATCGAATGATCATATGTTTGGGGGAAGATGTTTTTCCCTATATTCCCATCGCTGTCACACATTTGCTTAAAGACCCTGAGGTAATATTCTAAGACAACATACCACTGATTATGAACTAGTTAAAGTTTGTTTTTGTCGCAAGCAAATTCCCGTTTATAACGTCACGCAAGTTCCCCATGACTCACTAGCTATAATATTTTTTAGGCAAAAGATATTCAAGAATTTATCCCATTAATAAACCAGATAATTTCAAAATTTAAAGTAAGTCTGTCTGGTCAAAAAACTGCATGATCAAAATTGTACTTCTTTTGAGAATATTATTTTCTCATAATAACAGCAAATTGACCATCTGCTGTTGTCCAATACTGGTTAGTTAAACTGAACTACTTGTACGATGAACTATTAAAGCTTTTTCTTTTTGCTTTTCATTTCAGAATCTCATTACTCCGTTTCTCCGAGAAGTATTTATGCCAATAGTTAGGACAATTTTTTCTGTTCTTAATCAGCCAGCGGATTCCCTTGATACGCAAGTATAAACATTAGCCTACTACTTTTTATAAATGTTTAACAAAATTTTGTTTTATAATTGTGATTGAAGTTATCTTTTTTACGTATTTTATGTTTCCGCTTTAGGCAATAAGAGAAAAGACATTGTTAAAAAACAGTTATTTCCAATTTATTGCCAGTCTCGTCAATAATAATGTTGTAGAAGTTATACTGAGTCAAGGTAATCTGTATATAGTCTACAGTGCTTACTCAAATATAAGTCTACCATCCCTGACCTTGATAGGTACAATTTAATTTTCTCATATTTCCTGAAACAATAGAACCACAAAACACCCAAGAAGTGTTACTGACAATCATTCATGGTGCAGTAGAACCCTCAGAGTCTGGCGTAAGTGAATTATGATATTATGCATATAGTGAAGCTGATTTGTATTAGGTTTTGCACTTGAAAACTTCGCGCGTTGAGTTAGCCCGGCCTAAATATGGTTACTTTTGTTATAGGGTCAAAAGGCTTGTTTTGGAATACTTAAAAAGCTAGTTGAACTATGGGGTGAGTTTTCAATCGATATATATTTTTAATAGTAATTCGTTTTAGACACTAAACTTTATATGCACTTGGACGAACGGTTTGCGTAGAGAAAGTAGACAAATTACAAGGGAATTGTGCAAAGCATGAAACATTTTCGATGTTTTCAGGCAGTACAGATGGCCCAGCGGCATTTCAAGAATTCATTTACAATCATATTGTCCCGTCATGCTTTGTGGCACCATCGAAACCCGAATTTGATCTTAACGACGCACAAACCATGCTTGTGAGTTGAAAAAATGAAGAGCTATATAAAAATTTACCCTGCTTTATCAAGTCATTTCCGTGTACAGCCGAAGCGATTAGACCTTAAGCTAAGATTCTGTGAAGAATTGCAAATGAGCGTTCTGTTATTTTTGTTTCGACAATGTTCATCTCTATGTGACTTTACCAGTTTATAGAACCATGATCGAAGATAAAGTTTCAGTCATCTTCTTTCAAGAACTTACAAATATGATTAGAAAAGTGCTCGAAATCGTTTACATTTATTTTTTTACGTCGGACCGTGTGTTTTTGTTATGTTTTCAATAGTTTCTGTGTGTTATTTAGACACTACAAGAAATAGCTTCGATTCAAAACACACTCTATCAAAAACAGGTACGAAAATGTCAAACTATAGCTGGAATAAGAAATTTATCTTTAAAAGTAAACACTTATATTTTTCCATTTTTTTTAGAGTGGACAATTTATTCATTTTTTACGAAGCAAATATTTACCTTCACTTCGTCTGGCTCCAGAACTTGCACAAGTCAGTGAACGAAATTCTTCATAAATTTCTTCGCAACAAGTTCGTTTTCTGAAATACAGAAAGGTGTTCAGTGAACTTTACGAGTCTGAATTTGTTTCCCCAGGAATATTGTCGACAAGTCGAACAAGCCGACGTTAAACGATTTAAAGATTTTTTAAAGGTGAAATGTTGTTTGAAACGCCTAGATATTATTCAGAATGATACACCTCACAATATTTGAGTCATGTATAAAGAAATTGTAATATATCGTGGAAAAACTGAAAGTAAAAGAGTATGTATCAAGGCGTGGGATTGTACATATTTATAATATCGCTTTTTATTTTTGCTGATGTAAGCTTTGTTTCAAATTACAGGCGTTTTTCAGCAGTTTGAAATCATGACACAGGTCCCAAGCTCCGGTGTTTGGAAAAGAAGAATTGAACGACGAGCAAGAAAAGATTATTTTGTGAATGTGTTTATAAAAAAGTGATTATTATAATTTAAATAAAATCTGGACTAAAGCAAGAAAGTGTGTCAGTATTATTTGGTCTTTAAGAAAGTTTACCACCCGCCTCTTTAAAATTTGCGATCTGTTCAAATCAATGTCAGGAACAATCCCTGACCCTATATAGATCGCAAATCAACTGACTCAGATAATAGGAATATGTACAATCCCTGCCGTTGCTATAGACACTCGGTATACACAACTTGAATCCTATACCAGCTGATATTTTTAGACAATATCAAATCAAACTAATTCCAAATAAAGATCTCTTGATTAAACTCTATATATTTAAATCTTTGTATTTCGAATCAAGCGATTCATCTTCAACAAATGTTTCCAAGTAAATCATTATGGTGCGCGCTTTATAGTGACCGACTTCCTTGTAGACATTTGCTGAAGATGAATTGATCGATTTGTAGAAATATGTAGAGTTTAATCGCGAGTTCTTTATTCGGAATTAGTTTGATTTTATACATAAATTGTTGCCCGGCTTGGCTATGATTGGCCGAAATTGTAATTTTATTCCACGGGTTTTCCCCAAATTCTAGACGTTACATCATAGAAACCATTTTAATTCACAACAACGTTTATTGTGCTCTTATTCAGGGACAATTGCGGAAAAATTTAGGATATTTATGCACTCAAACTTTGTATATTGCTAAGGAGGTCGTTTTGAGAAGAAAATTTTGGAAATTTGAGAACTCAGTGTTCGACTTCGCTAGCAAAATTTCTTCGAATTCTGAACATTATTACATTTCCGGCTTTACTCGCGCGTGCAGCAGTTCTCCTGAAACTGAGGCATTAAGCAATCAAGCCACGATAAAAAGTGGAATCGACGTGTGCTTATAAGGTAGGTTGCTTTATATGTTATACAGTGTTGAAATACGATTGACAGTTAGCGAGTTTTGTTTAAACGTTTCGTGTTTCGCAAACGATTTTGAAACGCGAAGTCACGAACGTTACATCATTTCAAATAAATGTTTGTTTACATCTGGAATAAATCGCAATTTTTAGTGGATTTTTGATGTTCTACGGATAAAAATTTATTGTGATTTGCAAGCCAAACTACATCGCTTTTTGCCATGTTTTCATGTGTATGTGTTCATCACAATTTAAAGTGATGTATTTTGTTTATGTATAGAAGTATACTGGGAAGTATATTGTCGTATTTTGTGCTATAAGCCTCAGTATTTTAAAGTGTGCTTATTCAAAACGCAGCAATGCAATTACATTTCACACCGAATTACCACGATTAACCATTTTGGGGCATTACATTGACTTGAGGCGGGCGTTTGATCGAGCTAGGCGCTGACTACTATTTGAAAATCAACGTTTATACGAAGCGCTTATTCGAGGGGAGGCGCTTAATATATTCCATTTATTAATGAAAATATTATCGTTTGATAAATTTCATATTTAGAAAGCTTATAAAAATGGCACAAGCTGGAGTGCATGGTGGAATGCGTGAAGAAAGTGAAAATTATTTTTGGTTCCTGAATCATGCATATGTGTTAGGGCACGGAGCCACGGGAGCTGTCCATATATGCCAACATAAAGTAATTTACTGCCTAATCTAAACAGTTATATGTTATTCAGATTCAAGTGTCTTTTAATTTGGTCCCTTTGCTTACTGACTGTCCCAGGCACTGCCTGTTTATTTGTGTTTTGACCAACATACTGACAAAATAACTGACTGGCTGATTAACTGACTGATTAACTGACTGTTTAACAAACTGACAAACAATTTGACCAACTAACTGACTGACAGAGTAACTGAATAACTAACTAACAAACTGACCAACTAACAAACTAACTCACTACATGACTGACTAACGAACTGACCGACCAACCAACCAAGTAACTACCAAACCAATCGCCTAACTGAACGAATAACCGACTGACTAACTGACGAACAAACTAACAAACCCAACTAAAAACTGAATGATGGCTTGTCCGTTTGTTCGACTTATCAAGTGTTTGTTTGCTTGTCAGCTTGTCTGCCTTATTTGCGAATTCTTTACAACAGAAAACAGGTCAAGAATTTGCAGTCAAAGTGTTCGATGTGCATGGAATGAACAGATCAGATTCAGTCATCGCGAGAGAACTGAACGTTTTACGGAAACTGAAAGATTATGAACATGAAAATATTGTGAAAATTATTGAAATCGAAAGAGAGGTAGATACATCCAAGTTACTTTTACACTTCACGCATTAAAAATATATAAATCAGTTGTTATAAAGTTTCTTGACAAACTATTAGAAAAACTTAAGGCTTAATTACAATGGCTGATTTTCGACAGCCAATCTCGCAGTCGAATGGAAGACTCTCCAATGTGTTAGAAACAAAACGACAACGATCCTAGAGCGATTGATTTTCAATAACGAAATCTTGCCAGTTGTCTGCGCAGTTAAACTTAAACCACTATGCATCTAAATTAGAAATGTTTCGAGTTTTTTTTCCCCGTTTTAGAAGAGCTCAGGTCACCATGCAATAATTATGGAGTACTGCTCCGGCGGCAGTCTGCATAATATGCTGTCAAAAGCTGAAAATACGTTTGGTTTTGACGAAAGCGATTTCAAACAAGTTCTTTTTGATGTCGGTAAGTGATTGTAAACTAACATACGTTTGTGTTATTTCATAACAGCCAACTTTGAGAAAACTTGTTTTACATGCGCACGAACACAAGGCAAGTTGGCTATAGGCATACAAGCTGGCCAACAAAAGCAAATTGCTTAATATCTGCCGCAAAGGACTTTCAACTTCGTCATATCGATCATTGAGTATATTTTTCAGTTTCTGGTATGAAATATTTGACTGATCACGGAATGATTCACCGAGATATTAAACCTGGAAATATCTTGAGATTTATAAAAGACGACGGAAGGTGAGAATAGTCCAATGTGTTCAAACATTCTGCACGCCATCTTGCTAATTGCGATCGCTTTCCCCGCGCGGGCGAGACGCGAAGACATTAGCGAGTTTAATGAGAAACGCCAAAGGGCTGGGTCAAGCACGGTGACTAGTGGAAAACGTCAACTTTACTTCACGCCGCTTGCTTAAACTCGCTATTATTAAACATGTGCTGTAGTAATTTCACACGCTTCAAAACATGCTCCGCTCGCCCGGGCAAACTGAAAACGACCACAGCTCATGTTCAAATACACATGTTCCACCCGTGCGGGCAAACTGACTGCAACGGAATATAGCCCTTTATGTTAATAGTCGAAGTACTTTACACGTTATAATTGGTCGAGAGGCATAACTTACCACTACAAGACTTACGGATGACGTCATGGAATTTTCTTTTGCACGAATTTCGCCAGGATTTTTTTATGAATAAAACTTTGACTTGTACGTATACTTTTTGTTTTTACTTTGTTCTGAAGTCATTCGTGTGTCTATTACTGAACAGGCAACGGCTAAAAGTAATCTAGCTGTTGTGTATAAATAATGGTTTTAAATTCTGCTACTTTTCCAGCTCTGTGTACAAACTGACAGATTTCGGCGCGGCCAGGGAACTGGCACCAGAACAAAACTTCATGTCAATTTATGGAACGGAAGAGTATCTGGTACATCTTTTTTTATTATTTTTAAACTTTTGTCCAGAAGCAAAAACTTTAAAAATTTGTGTGATGAAATTTGCATTAAAGCCCTGGGCAAACTAGGAAACATTGTTGCGGAAACATTGTTTCCTGCCAATGTTTCGTCATGTTTCCCAAGGTGG
>JAODVM010019675.1:0-19872 GCA_025400095.1 Phenganax marumi
AAAGCATTTTTAAACGGTAAACTGCACTAAAAAGCCATCCGCCATCTTGAATTTCCTCCAGACGCTTGCCGAGCATGGACACTAAAAAAGTGGGTACACTAGTTTCACCTCTGTATGTTTTACTCTGTGGAAATACGCTGCAGCGATTGCGAATGCAGAAAGCGTTCATCCCAAGCCGCATTCGCGTTGTTGGATTTGCGATGACAAACCGCGATGCATGCAAGTGATGACATCTTTCAGGATCAGGCCTCATGTGAAGGTACATGTTCTTGGTTATAGAAAAAACTATAGTTTTACAGTTAGTTTGCCTTTTGAGGCATCTGTCACCTATTTTCTACCTACAGGGTACAGCTGCAGTAATCTATTTCTTTTCATGGTGATGAACAGAACTGGTGATGAACAGAGAATGGTAGGACAAGAGTGCCAAACAGCTCTCACTGCAATAAATATACAAGTTATGGAAAAAGATTTAGCGCAAAGTCATGATGAACTATCAGAACTGAGAGAAAAGGGAAAAGATAAAGAATTAAACATGAAATTATTTAAGGAAAGCAAAGAGAAAGTCAATTTTTACACAGGCCTCCCAAATTTTCTAGTCCTTATGGAAGTTTTTAATCGTTGTGAGACTCACGTAAGAAGCACCCACAGTTCAGTCCTGGAGAAGTTTGAGGAAATGATCTTGGTACTTATGAAAATTTGCTTAAATCTACCTTTGCAAGACCTGGCCTTTCGATTGAATGTCTCTTTGTCAACTGCCTCTCGGATATGGAAAAAATGGTTAGACGTTCTATACTTGAGGCTGAAGTTTCTCATTCAGTGGCCTGATAGAGATGTGTTTCAGCAAACAATGACAATGGACTTCAGAAGGTCATTTGGTAAAAAGGTGTCAGTTATTATTGATTGCTTCTATGCTTTTGTTGAGAGACCAACAAACTGCTAGTATGAACACATACGTGGTCAAACTATAAGCACCACAATACAGTGAAGTTCCTAATAGGAATCACTCCTCAAGGAACTGTTTCCTTCATTTCGCATGCTTGGGGTGGTAGGGCAAATGATAAAAAAATAACAGGGGAATGTGGCATCTTGATGCATCTTTTACCTGGGGACATTGTGTTGGCAGATAGAGGTTTCAACATCGAAGAGTCAATTGGTTTTTACTGTGCATTACTCAAGATACCTGCTTTCACCAAAGGGAAAGCTCAGCTTTCACCATATGCGATTGAAGAAACCAGAAGAATTGCAAATGTACACATACATGTAGAGAGGGTTATTGGTTTGGTTAGAATAAAATAATTTATATTGCAAAGCAGAGCATTGGTTATTAAGTTTGTTACAAGAAAAGATGGTGAATGTCTCGCATCAATTGATAAAATAGCTGTAATTTGCTGTGCACTAACCAGTTTGTCAGAGTCAGTCGTTACTCTTGAATAGCAAACCGACACGATGTATAAACAGATTGATGGTGTAGCAATGGGTTCCCCTTTAGGTCCAGTACTCACGAATATTTTCATTGGCTTTCACGAGACAAGGTTTTTTCATCACTCTCGTTCTCATTCCTTGCCCCATTGGTACAAATGCTTTGTGGATGATACTTTTGCTCTTTTCACCAACAGAGACCTTGCACTTTCTTTCCTAGATGCCTTAAATAATATTCATCCTTCACTTCAATTCACTTGTGAATTTGAGAGTGAGAATAAACTGCCATTCCTAGTTGTACTAGTGCATAAACAGGGAAAACGTTTCCTAACTAGCGTGTACCATAAGCCTACTTTTACTGGTCTTTATACCCGCTTTGATCATTAGTAAAATGTCTGATTGATCGCATTCGCAAAACTTCATCTGATAGTTTCTTGGAAGATGACCTTGCTAACCTCAAATCAATTTTCCTCAGTAATGGCTACCCGGGGCGGCTGCTTGACAAAATTTTTGGGCAAGCTAATGCAGATAAAGAGAAGTTTATTGGTCCAGAGAAATGTGTGGTGTTCTTGAAACTACCCTGGTTAGGCCAAATTTTGGAAACTTATTTCGAGAATGATCACAAGCAGATTATTGACAAAACATTCTTTGCTGCAAAACTGAGATGTGTCAACTCCATTAAGACTATTTTGCCACCTACCCCTAAGGAAACACTACCTGCCTTTTCTAAAAGTTGCGTCGTTTATCAATTCAAATGTGAGTGTGGTTCTCACTATGTGGGTAGAACAACCCAAAGGTTAGGTGACAGAGTTAATCAGCACATTCCTACTGCGATTTGAAATAAGACCAAACCGGCAAGAAAACAGCCTAGCAGAAGCTGTAACTCTTCCAAACTAATTGATTGTGACTCGGCTATTGGTAAACATTTGCTGTTAAATTATTCCTGTGCCCAAGCATACACGAGCTCTCAATTTAGCATTCTAGAAAAATGCAGAACGCCTTTTGCCTTGAAGACAATGGAAGCCGTCCACATTAAGCTCAAAGATCCGAATCTTTGTCGGCAGAAAGAATTTGTTTTTAAATTAGCGTTGTTTTGACACCTCTCTATTCAAGCGCGATGACTTCATCGCGTCCTGCTCCAGTATAAATACAAGCTTTTATTCAACACTCAGTTAGCAGACGATACACCTGAAGAGCGGTCTGCCGAAATGCATAGTGTTCTTAAATCTTTCTAAGTCCTTTTAAAGTCTAAATTTTGTTTGATAAACAGTTCTTCTCAGAACTAGGCTTCTTAAACCATTCACCATGTTTAATACGTTCCTTTGTGCGATTTTTAAACTTGCAAGTACGTTGGTTCAGCGATCACTTTTAAAAGAAATACTGCATGCTTGCGTTACTCGACGCCATGCTCGCAAATCAAAATAATTAAAAAGCACTCCTTGCGACTCCATCCCATTTCCTTCCACGTTTAATTATCATAATTTCAATGTTACACCAATCATATCCTTTCTTAAAAATTCGTATATATAATTGCTAAATCAACCAATGAACGAAGACTACTTCTATCCTTGTAAGTGTACGTCACGGAACACGATTATGCTCGCAGTTTAGCAGACTGGCATTATCCCCTCATTAAAAATTCCAGGCTGCGAGCAGGCTAACATGACAGTTATATTCACCAAAACCAGCAAAACTTCATTTGCCACCTGTCTTTGCCCGATTGGGGTTTTTTTGCCTAGCTGGTCTTCGTGCAGATAAGTTGTAAAAACATACGACTACCTACATAAATTTATCTGAGTTCGTTCTGTAAGAACTCGACCATAAAATTAAGTATAAAATACAGTACCGGTACCTCATGCAGTTTCCCAACAGTACCGCGAAATGGACAGTTGAACCTTTTTTTTTGTTTTTCCAAGAGAAAAAGGAAGCGAAATAATACAATAATACTGGCAATAGTATCATCATTTACAATTGTATTCCATGGTTTCCTTTTAACTTTTTTGCAGTTCTTTCTTCAGGAGTTATTCTTGTTTTATTGTTGTTCAGGACACGATGAGTCAAACAATCTTTTCAAAAGAGCGCCATTTATCGGCTGTGAACGGAGCCAGTACTCTTAATTCTTAAATATTCATTACCCTTTTAAATGTAACTAGTTGGTTTTTGTCTCAAGGGATCCTCTTATTTGCATAAATGTTTATAGGAGGCAATTTCAAAAAATAATGAAGCGTTGATAAACTTCTAAATAAGAACGCAGTTTTACCAGTGCCACCCCAGCTCACAACATTTATTTATGCTTGCTTAAGGTAAACACTTTAACACTAAAATGCAAATCACACCTCTCTTAGAAAGTGCGGACTACGAAAAATAAATGTACTGTCTGTTTCTGTGTTTACAATGCACTTTATTCAATGAGGAGGGGCAGTTATACCATGGCACTATTATATCATGAAAACAAGCAAACCACCAAAGCCAATTTTGAAATCGGCAATAGCTAAAGTCAAGAATGCCATTCATTCGATGCCTGAAAAATCAGTCTTGAATGTCCAATAGCATAAGCTTTTAATACAGAAAATGTGTGTTGAACAATAAAAGAATAATCAAATTTAACCTTGAATTCTTAGTAACCCCAACTTTTTGTGTTAGCTGTGTGCAGAAATGAAGTGAGGTGTCCAGACACTGGGTAACTGATCCAAATTGCTTTATTAAGCCAAGCTAATCCAATTTTGAAATCAGCAACTGCTCAAGTAAGAATGCCATTATTGGACAAGTTGCGTTATAGAGGTTATAAGGCTCTCTAACCACTACAGTACGTCGGGTAGCTGGCGTGTAGGAAGCTGTTTTTGCTTCGAAAAGTGAAAAATATGAAGGAGTGATATATTTTGGTTAAACACAGAGTTGAAAAATTTTTGACCATTTTTGTATAAATCTGTCTGATATATTTAGGGCGAGGTGTCCGGACAATGGGCAAGTGATCCAATTTTCATTGTTGCTTTGGTATCAAATAGAATGTGATGAAAATAGTGAATTGTTATTACAGTTCAAAACACGTCCTTTACAAGCAAACTGCCGAATTTCGTATTTCTAGTGATCTTCTAAGCAGATATAATCACGATATGCTGTTGATAGTTGACTGTTCGGAAACTGGACGAGGTACTGACACTGTATCGCCAAAAGGCAAAATACTTTTTACTTCATACCACAGAACTCCATCGTTTGTTCGAGTGAAAGGCGTATAAATGTGAACGTCGGACAGAACAACCTCGTCTTCTCCACAAACGCTATCCATCACGATATTCTGATTCTGAACACTAGAAGACGCATAATATTTTCATGTTTCAAACTTTCAATAATAGAATTTTTTACAAATTGGCCGCCATCTTCGAGACAAGCCCACAGAAATAAACAAGGTGAGAGAATACTTCATGTATAGTTGAACATTATGGTTTGTGCACCTGAAAACGTGGGATTGACCCACTGACATGTATTTCCCTCTCGTCAAAATTTGTCCGTATTTGATGCCACACGTCATATAGGACCTATGTCGATGAATATTACCGCGTACCGATTTTGTTTTTGTTTGTAGGCGTGACACTTTCATTTGTGTTCACTGCTTGTGTTGCATAGAGATTGCTCTTACGGAAGATTTCTATCAAATTTATGAAAGCAATTGTTATCTTTATGATGCTAAAACTACATTTGACACCTTGTCTGATATGCAGTTTTGATCAGAATACAAAGGTCCGTGGGGATAATCTAAGTCAACGAGATAGTCTAGTTGGCGCGGCACGCGAGGGGCGACTAGATGGCACGACTCACAAAAAAATGGCGCGACTCATGAAAATTTTTAATTTTTATCAGGTTTTGGTTTGCTTTTCCTATAACCTCGGCCTTTTTCTCCGGCTGGATTTGTTACGGGTATGTTTTCTTGGTCAGTATTTCTCGTGCTTGTGAGTAGGTCTGATAGACAAGATATATACACTAATCCGTTGTTCACCATGAAAGTCTCAAGGCGACCACAAACTTTAGGTATTTTAATAATAATAATAATAATAATAATAATAATCATATCAAACTCTCTTCCTATTAAGTCGGACATTTTGATAATACTCGGTTCTAATCTCTTACTAACCGCATTCCGCGCGCAACAGGAAGTGCTATAAACAAGATGGCGGAAAGACCAAAGCGAAATGTGCGTCCGCCTAAACGATATGAGGGCAGTTTGGAGTTTGTTGCTTCGGTTAAACCAGTTAAAAAACAAAAAAAGGACAATAATCTTTATGAAATTGAGATAACTGAAGCTGATCGTGAGAGAAAAATGGTCCGTATCCATTATAAAGGTTACGATTCAAGGTTTGATGAGTGGCGACGCTATGACAACGATCGGGAATATTTCCCTTTCGTTCGTTATGAAAAGCTACATGTCCCAACGGCCGCATCTCTAGAATGTAGGAGCAACTATTTCACGGATATGCTCTATCGGTCAATTAAGAAAGCTCTTTCTTCCGGCAGAAAGGATGACCCCGACGTTAGAATAGAGTTGGATGTGATGGAAGATGTATTTGATAAAGTGTTAGGCGATATAGTGGACGGTATTGTAGAAAGAGGAAGGTTGGTTTTCTACGTTTTGACGAATCGTTTACTCGATAGTGTCCTCGGTCTAAAATGGGATGAGCGCATTATCAACGTACGTGGGGATTACTGTTTTGTTGCTGAGGGAACTATAAAATTCTGGCTGGGAAAAAGGACACCAATTTCAGAATATAAACTCATTGGAGGGAAATACCTGAAAGCTGAGATTGAGGACGGTTCATATGTTGTTTTAACTTTCGTGCGAGGTAGTGGAAACAGCAGAGAATATAAACAAAGACAAGAACAGTCTATATTTATTTAATTTGTTACAACAATATGAACACCAAATGTATTAAATAATAAATACTATATACATAACTTTGCTTTCTGTAAACAATTAATTAAGGGACTTGTTTTTCTCTTATTTTTAACAGTGTGTAATGTGGCTACCAGTGGTGCTTTAAATATAGTGCCTGGGTGCTGCACTGTCTACCTCAAAACTCCAAGTAATATAAGCCCAAGGTGTTTGATTAAGTTAGTCTAATCAAGAACTTGCTATGAACCTATTTCTCTCCAGACAATTGTTTACACTTAGGTTCATGCTTACCATTCATTTTGACAAGGTGAGCACAAAATGTGGAGTACCCACAACTCTTGCATTAGTTGGTGCATGTTTTCATGGTGTGACCTTTTGTCTTGCAATTAGAACAGGTATATGTCTTCTTTACTCTAGCACAACCTACTTGCTCCAAGTACTGGACCCTGCTTTTCTTCAAAAAAATCTGTTCCAGAGCAGAAACCCCTCTGTGATTACTAGACCTAAAAAAGTTTTTAGATGTAATGTCATTGTATTTCTCCATACCCTGTTGTGTAAAATATTCAATGTTCTTGTACATGGTTAAGAACTCTGGTACACGCGCAAGCAATGCATGCATATATGGGGTGACATCTTTTGCTTGATACAAAAAGAGGAATTTTTCAAACCAGGTGGTAACCTTTTCTCTAAACATTTCCACATCACCAGGTTCAACGTCATATCTCAAGTCTTGTGTTATAACCCAAAAATCATCCCAAATCTCTTGAATTTTCTGAATTCTTTCTTGGTCTTTTGCATTGGGCATCAGGGAAGAAATTTATATATTTTTAAAAAGTTTCACTTTTTCTGGTCCAGTCAAGTCCCTATATTCCAGCTGCTTGGTTTCTTTGCTAACATACCAATGGAATGGAATGCTCAAATTTTGCAAGTAGGTTTCATATCCAGCCATATGTTTATACTTCTCTCTGTCAAAGCCATCTGAAAACTTGGTTTTCAATTGAATGGCGTCTCGGTATTTAAGGTCCTTAATCAAAAGTGCAATAAGATTATCTGTCACCCTGAGGAAAAGATGCAAGGTGTCAAAAACCACATGACTCAGTGGAATAAACGTAAAAAGTGGGTTTGACTTGCAATTGTATTTTCTTGACTTTGCAAATTTTTGTATTTCTTCCAACGTACGTGCTCCTGCCTTAGGATCCAAAATTGACCAGTGCTTGCTTGTATCACATTGGTCTAGCCGAGCACATTTGCACCATATGCAAGCATGCTCTCCATTTGCTCCCCCAATTCCACAAACACATGCAAGAAATTTCCAGTCCCCACCAAGGAAGTACTCCAACGGGAAATTAGTTTTGTCACCAATAATATTAGTAAGTTCTTGCATCTCCTTTATCAAATCTGAAAGACTTTCAGCTAAGGTTTCATAGCTCTCCCCAGACCTGATCACAGCCAATACATAATTTCCTTTCTCGCTCATAGCTAGTTTTTTTTTTCATTCAAAATGGTAAATGTTATATTAACAACTTTTAACTGTTTTGCAATGTTTGTTCCATCACCGCTGAATTTTATCTTAGCGGTCTCTCCCTCTTTCAATACTCCACTTGATTTCAGCGTCATTAGATGCTCCATAAGAGTTTCTTTGAAGCTTATTTGAACTCCATCTGTTTGCCCAGGAGTTGGCTTTAGCTTCCATTTTTTATTCAATTTTTGCATGTGTTTGACAATCTTGTACAAGCAAGGTTGATCATCTGATTTCATTGAACGTTCAGTCCATGCTTCATTCGAAATGTTGAACTTATCTTTCACATACAGCCACATGCTCATATCATCAATCTCATTCCTAGGAACTTGTGTTTCAACAGTGTTGGGTAACAGCAACTCAACATCATTATCTAATAAATCAAAACTTTCCACATCTCCAGTATCATAGTTGAAAAGCTCTATTTTGGATGGAATGAAGTCATACTGTCCAAAAAATGAGAGAATCATCTGGCATTGTTCTTTCAGCTGGTTTTGAATACGCAAGCGCTGTTTTGAGGATTAATTTGAGAACGACTTCTTCTTATCTGGGCCTCGGCACTTTTTGTTGCTCGATAGTCTTGCCACTTTTTTAACTAGTTGTTTAAACTTCTGGTTGTACTTCTTCTGATTGCTTACTAGTAAAGCACTTGTAGCATTCAGTTCCTCTTCTGTGTGCATTCTTTTATTTGACTCTTCTTGCAAAGAACTCTCCAACTTTCTTTTTTCCCCTTTTAGCTTCCTGTTTTCTTGTTCAACATTAACCACATCCAGTTCGTTGTAATAAATGGTGAACTTGTATTTTTGGTCCAACATCCCACACATTCATCAGCTTCGTTTTCGATTTTCCACCTGCTTTCTTTGCACGATTGAACGCCGAGAAAAGACTATATATCTTTTTCTTAAAAACATTTATTATACGACTTCCCACAATAACACCGCGTATGCCAGACTCCAGCAAAACATTATTAATAACGGAGGAAAGCCAAGACTCCACGCTCTCCCCATCATCTCATTTATTCTCCGTTGCGAGTGTGTATATCGCTAAGCTAGCCAAGAAACACAATAAATTTGTTATGAGAATGAATCAAAGGAGGCTCATGCACAATAGAATTCTAAATATTTGATTTTTTATTGTTCAACGTTTTATACTCACTTGTTTATATCGTAAGAAAACGAAGGAACAGGACCAGATGTACTGGGTTCACAGTCATCGCCAGCCGCTATTACAGCACTGATCACGCATGTAAACAATACGAAAATATGAAGCATAATTGCTGCATTACAATATTTTGACCCCATCACTCCGACACGGGAATTTTATAAATATTTATGAGTTTGATATCAATTTGACCGCCAAAACCTGTACTTTCCAAATACGGTGGTACCTCGACGTCACCATAAATTTGGAGCTTGATATTTCTGTTTTTATTCTGACTTCCGCTTATAAAGGTCAATTTGGGACGAATTTTATATACAAACATGAAATTTCAACCCGCTAAGTCCGACTTCAAAATAAGATAAATTTCGTTTAAACCACTTGTAATGCACAATAAGCATGGTATATTTTCAATTTCCGCTGGTACCTCAGTCGCACGTTTAATGCTGTAAGCATATAAAGCAAAAAACTACAAAATTTGAGCAATTGTCTATTGCGTCTCAGCCGGAAGTAGACCCTGGTGTAATGCGATAGACCTTTTGTCTACAGTGAGTTTGATATGCTCAGATAAACAAAAATTTCAACCCCAAGCATTTTGATGACTTCTGAATGATGCGTTCACACACCCATCAAAAACACCATCGCTCAGTTAAACAAACTTCTTAACCCTAAGCATTTTTAACGACTTCTCACAGATCCGCCCCAAACTTAGGGTTCATCCTCACACATGATTGGCTATTATTCCTTGCACATCAAAAACGCATCTCATTAGCCATTGCACGCCCCCCGGAATCGACACGAAAAAATACATCGCTCAGCTAAACAAAATTCTTTACCTTAACCATTTCTAACGACTTTTGAAGGATCCACTCCATTTCACTCATTCATACATGAAGTCTTAACCTAAACTTAGGGTAAACGCTGCAATATGATTGGCTAACATCATGTGGACAAAAATGCATAAAATTATCACTTTCACACCCCCCATCCAAAACACCCGATTTTTGGGCGTTGCCCCTCAAACTCATAATAGTAAAATATACTAATTTCATAACAAATTTGCCACGCCTTAAAAAAAAAGTGGTCCCTGCATTAGTATACTACTGACCCTGCTTAACAACTCTCTTATCACGCCACTACCATTTACATTTCAGGGGGACTGTGCCATCTTTCAAATCAAAGTCAAAATACAAAGAGAAAAAATGCCAAAGAATAGCCAAGCAAACCGTAACAGCAACACTTTGAAAGGAAGTGATAATCGACCTTTCTTACGGGACCTAATATTGTTGAGTGGACCAAATGAGAACCTGGTACCACGACAAGGATCTCGGCTTTTTTTAATGGAAAATGGTCACATTCTGTCAGGTTGCCATTTCACCAAAGATCTCTCTGCCGCAGCAGTTGTGATAAACAATAGAAGTATTTGATGGAAAAATCCCTCCGAATTGCAATTTGCAATTTGCAAATTGCAATTTGCTGAACACAAAACCACCGAAAAGTCAAACACAGGTATTTCCAGGTGTTCTAGATTTTTAGAAGGAGGATAGGTAGAGCTTTGCCTCCATGTTTGGGTCCCCAGTCGATACATGCGGGGTCTACAATTAATAAAAGAAGATGCACAAGTCAGTCGTTTTGGACCCCAGTGTTGATATTTAGAATTAGCAGGTTTTGGAGAGCACCAGCCAGTCCTTTACAATATATGACACTATGGAAAATATGTTCCTTGACCTCAAATTCCCCAAGTTCCTTGTTTTTATGATTTATTCTGGTTAATCTTTACTATTATAAGAATAAATGCATTTGAGATTCTCTAAGTCACATTTCACTTATATCAATGTTTTTATGAAAGGATGATGAAGATATCTGTGATGATGTCAATGTTACTCTCAATCATCCTAATTCAGTATCAGAGAATCAACCCTGTGATTTATTGCCTTTGCCAAACATCTCTTTGGTTGCAAACCACCATTCCCACACTGTTGATGAGGTGCAATGTGAACCAACCATTGCCACATTGTACCAAGGCGAAACGCCTCCACCTGCTTCCACTAATGAGTTGTCATATCCACCAATGGCCTTTTCAAATCCAGTGATTGACCCACACCAACAAAGAAGAACTCCTGTTAATTCCAACAATGATTTACAACATTTGCCTTCTGCGAGTATTCCAAGTTCAACTACTATGGTTTCCTGTGTTGACCCTACTGATGTTACAGTACCAAGACCAGATGAAGAAATTGCTGTGCTATCTGATGATAGTAAGTTATAAAGCAGTGTACTATGGTCACTATTATTTGCTTTATGATAAACCATAGAGAGCTTTTCAGCATTTCTAAGCAAAACTATGTGGTTGTGTTAGGCATCCGACACTCTTTTAAACGAACTTAATTCGTAGTGGTTGAAGGCCTCCCATCTTGAACAGTATACTTGTGGCGAATGCTTCAAATGCCTTCAATCGTTTAATCTTGGGAATGTAACATATTTCAATATCAAGGTTTTCTTATTTTACAGATGATGATTGCTTTATTTCAATTGGTCTGGAACGTTCTGTAAAAAATGTATAGGTACACAGAAGTAGTATTCAAAAAGGTATCATAACAATTTTACCAACCCGGCAATCTTGGATTGTTCTGTTCAAATCCAGGTAATAGACGAACGAGGCATGCCTGAGAAAGGTAAAGGCAAAGGAGTGATATTGGATATGCTGTCAAATTTTTGGCAAGAATGTTTCACTTCCTTGATGGTTGGCTCCAGTGAAAACATTCCATTCATTAGACATGATCTTCAGATAAAACAATGGGAAGTAGTTGCAAGAGTCCTGATCTTTGGGTATAAGAACTACAGTTATTTTCCACTGAAGTTGTCTCAGATTTTTGTGATAACATGCATGTTTGGAGAAGAAATAATTACAACAGAATTTTTGTTGGAGTCTTTTAGGAAGTATATTCCCTCAGATGATAGAGAGGTACATACAAATTATTTACATTAAATTTATCAGTTCTGCTAGATCCTTTATCTTGGACTTTTACACATTGCCAGCTGCCTAACTACCTGAATCTAAACAGGGCACTACACCTTCAGATGATTGATATAGTGGATTACCTAAGAAGTTAAACATTAGAATTCTTTCAGCTAGTAAAGATTGCATAAGCCCATGTTTCCTAGGAATATTTTAGGAAGTTAATGAAAGTCAACAGGGTAATTCTAGTTCTTTTATAAACTCACAAAGTGGGTAAAATTAGATTGCATTTCAGGTAATGGATCTGTGTCCTAGTGATAATTTTAGTGCAGATGATGAAGAAATCTTAGAGTTTCTCTCCAGTTTCAAGTGCTTTAAAGTGCCTACTTTTGAAAACATCAAAATTATTATCACTGAATTGGCCCACCAAAAGTTAATTCAAAAGCCCAAATATGTTGTAAACTGCTGGACTCCCATTCTCAGCAAAATAAAAGGGGGTCAATCCTTCGAAACTATTGAAACAGTCAAGGAGCTTTACAAAAAGAAGGAGCCTACAGCCAAAAAAATTATAAACTTATTTCAAGTAGAGCCCAGTACTGAGTCTGAACGCCAGAGCCTTGACCATCTGAAGAGATTCATAAAGTCATTAGAAAGAGAACAATTGTCAAGGTTCTTGCAGTTTTGTACAGGAAGCGATGTTATAACGTGTGGATTTATATCTATCACCTTTACCAGTTTAGATGGATTCCAGCAACGACCTGTGGCTCGCACATGTGTTCCAAGGATCGAGCTGCCAACCACGTATGATTCATATCCATGACTTGTGGAAGAGTTCACAAACATTTTAAAAAATGAGAAATCTTGGTCATTTGACATTGTTTAGGCAGATGGAAACAACATTTTTTACTGAACTAACAGTATACAAAACAACATTTCTTATATCGACCTCACAGTAAATTCATGTTAGAGTTCTTTTCTTTCTTGTTTCATATGGTTGACAAACATTCACTCTTGAAACCTCGTAAAAGAGTGAGTTTATTTCTATCAAAACCCAAAATGTCTATACATTTATTATGTATATACATTAGTTGTATTAATAGAGCAAACCCTTACACTTAAAGTGCTGAAGAAACGAAATTTTCGATCTCTTTTTTATTCGCTTAATTTAAAGTGCTAGCTTCACTGGTGTGTTTGCTGCAAACAGTTTTGAAATTGCACTTTTCAAACCGATTTTACAGACTTCCAAAGTTGCAATTTTTGGCCACTTTCATGCAAATTTTTTTTTGCCCTGTGACGTCATAGAAAGGATCAAGATCATGAAGTTGCCATTAATTTGTATTGCTTGTGAGCATCCCGATGTACCTCTGTGATGTTCAATATAAGCATTTTATGGTGTTTGCGGAAAAGGTATATCGACGTAAAACTCTGACAAAATGAAAGCAAGCCCACATTTTCGCTATTTAGAAGATGCATTTTGTGCACGCTGTAAAGGTCAATGAGTTGGTGCGATGTTGTCTCTGGACTCAGCGAATGCGGCATATCACCTTAATTTCTCAGTGCACAGCTATATTCATCAATATTTACTTGGATACTTGATGAAGTGGAAGACTTGTATTTTCTTGATTGCTTTTTTATGGTCTTTACAGATTTGTTGTATATACTCAAAAGAGAAGATGCACGGCTTACCGCTAACCTGATGCGCATCCAACCATGTGAAATACTACCCATAACTTATATTTCTTAGCATTGTGTTGCATCTAAACCTACGGAATACGGTTAAAGTAACTATCAACTACAATTAGTTTACATAATGGTGACAGAACAGTCGTTCCCCGTCTTTATTGAAAACATTTTGTAGAATCTGGAGGTGACTTCACTGTGCGTTTGATATATTCTCATGCAAAATTATTCAAATTCAGACGTATTTTAGCTTTTGTCGAACTTGTTTGTCGATAAACATCTTCAGCAAACACCTTAAAATGCTTGTAGAGAATACCTTGGATGGGCATAAAGTTTTAGTACCTAAAAGCAAGAGTGCTTTGCGGCGAAAAGCTCTCACGTAATGCAAATTATTAGCAAGTTTATGTCTTCGGTCCTTTCTATGACGTCACATGGCGGCAAAACTGAGCCAAACAAATTTGCACGCATAGCCAAACTCTGGAGGCAAAATTCGTACACTTCTAAACTTCGTACGATACTCATTTATACATCAAAATGCTTGTAAAAGGTTAAATATTTTATAAAGCCTATAAAAAGGAAATCAAAAATTTCGTTTCATAAGCACTTTAAGAACTTTACATTAGAATGCCCAAAGCTTGAAATGACAAGAACTTTTTTACCCTATTGGAAAGTAGTCATACTACCCGAATTTACTGGTGATCTTTACAGAAACTGCTGTATCTAGATTTCATAAATTTACATTGTTAAAAGAGTATATTTAACACTATACAAAGTTCTTGATAATGTCTAATGCTTCCAGATAGTGATTGATGCCATGATTGCCATCATCAGTACGAGGACTAATACTACTTAAATGCTGCCTTTCATGTTCTTCTGATAATATAAATAGTTTATCAGGTACAATTACTTCATTGTCAGTCATTACTCCAGGTGTTGGACCTTTGTAATCAACTCCATATTCCTCAAAATTAAGAAGGACTGATTCTTCAGAAACATTGACATATGTGTCTGCCACAATACAAGAGGTGTTTGGTGGCCGGTAGTCCTCATGCCGTGATGGTTCCATTGGCTCTTAAACTCTGCCAGTGCTTCATTTATCCTTGGAAGACAGACAAAATGCAATGCAAATAAATTTTCCTCGCTCAATGCATCAAGCAGCATCCTATTTTCTAGGAAGGTAAGAATCCCTATGTAAAGAGTGGATAGCACTCTGTTCACTTCGGCCCATAGTCTTTCAATACGTTGATTGTGGACACTTTGCCCTGCAACGAAGCTCCCTCTGTTCTCTCCACGACTTGCTATCAAGAGTCTGGCCACATCGACATTTTCTACCCCACAATCTCCCCGGACTCTTGACGGCAATCCAAACTCCTCTATTCCTCTTTTGAAAAACTCAACAACTGTAGCAGCTTTGTTGTTGTTGGTGCATTCCAAATAGATTATTGCTCGCCTGAAACCGTCTATGCATGCATGGATGACAAAACGCCAAGACATTAGTTTGTGGTTTGAATCTATGTGCCACAGGTAATTGGGCCCTGAAACATTGTATACTCTCTGGCAGATCACATACCGTCTTCTCATATTTTGCCCAATTGGATCTACCCTGTGAAGGCTTTCTCTCACTCTTTCTCTTTGGACTGTTATATTTCTTCCTTTCAAACTACCTCGCACGTAACATTCACCGCTATAAGGTGTCATACAAAGGATATCTCGTATTTCCGCATCTAGATTATCATCTGTTGTCACAGTGAATTATCTTCAATACCATATTCCACTCTTCTTCACTGGAGTGTTCGCTCTGAAACACCAAGAAAAAGTGCAATGTTTTTCCAATTCAACCCCGTTCCTTGCAATTTTTCTACTTGATTTTTTGTGATGTTGTATGCCGGTCTTCCACCGGTGCTTGGTAAAAGTGAAATAATATCCCTCGCTTCTTCACAAGAAGCTGTTTCTAAAGCAACTGTAAGTTTCTCCAACTCAATTCCAATTTCACAATATAATCTTTCCACAAGTGATCAGAGTGATTGCGCCTGGATTTGCGGGTTTCATGTTACAGTAACATGGGAATCATCAATCGAAAGTAAAATAGCTGAAACAATTGGTATACAACGCTCAATTTTACTTTTGCAGTGCTCCAAGCCAAGAGGGTCGTTCAAGGATAAGGCATGTCGAATTTGACAGAATAGATTGTCCAGTGAATGCAGAAATTTTGCAAGTTCTTCATGAGACTCATATGCTGCCATATTGGCTGGTCATTACTGTACCAAGCCACTGACCACGTACACAGTCCAACATCTCATTTTATATCCATCTTGTCTTATATTATCAGCTGAACTATCACTATATATTTCTCATTGGCAGTTATATTTGTCTTGTGTATGGAGTTATTTGTCTTGACCAATGATATATACTATTAATTTACGAACTTAACTCTTTTGATCACGTATACGCACGTTTCAAGTGATGATATATACAACTTGATACACTATTGTCAGGTATGGCTTGCCATAGTCATTATCTACACATATAACACCACACTCATTTTTCGCTGGACGTGGAATGGCAAATCTCTTCCTCAAATTGGCTTTCCAAAATTTTAGGCCTGACATCAAAGAAAGATAGCTGAAGTTTGGTTTTACAAAATCAAGCATGTGAAGATGTTGAACTTTTGTTTGTCATCTCACAGATTTACTCATAAACTTAAAAGATTTACAGTTGGTCAACATACTTTTGGTTGCATCATTATTCTCAATGGGTAAACCATTTGAAGAAACAAGAATTAGTGTGCTATTTTTAAATTCTTTGCTGCATTGTGCATTATATATGGGAGAGTTGCTGTAACATCATTTATGGTGACATATGTCTGCCTGGTTTGATCTGTCACTTTATTGCCACACGCCTTAGCTAGTGTAACTTTCAGACAATAGCTGTTGCTCTTTTTCTTATGCGGTAAAACAGATCTATAGAAGCAATTTATAAAATAAAGCTTTTCATACAATAGATATCATTCCACCGAAAACTAGAACAACTAAAATTCATAAGTCACTACAATACTAACATAAATATGGAAGAGTATCCACTGAACGTAGGGCTTGATGCAAAGGATCTTGATGGAGACTGCAATGAATGCATTCCCCACACTGACGTTGATGCACTTTCACATCTCTTCTTTTGACCCTCAACTTTTAAGAAGGACTTGTTTTGAAAGTCACTTAGATCAAACCGACCTTCCTTGTTAGGCCACTCTGCAGAGCCCGAAAACTCTTCAACGATGTGTATTCCTGTTACTTCTAACTGCAATGTAAGCAGAGGAAAATTGGCGCAACAAGTTTTGCCACAAACTATGACAAAGACTCATGAATAAAATATAATACGACAAAAGCCATTATTAATTTATTTATTCAATTGATGGACATGTAATTGTGCATTTACTTACCCCAAACATGCAAGCCAACCTCACAACATTAACTTGGTTCTTTTTTAGTTTCCTATCTTTTCTCTCATCGCCTTCCCAAAAGAAAAAATTAAGTTATCTTCCTCTGTACTGCTTGCCATGATGACTACCAGTTGTAAACACGTGGTTGTAAACTTAAAATAGGTACGCTAAGCGTACATGTATCTGCGAAGTGCGAATGATGACATTGAACATGCGATGGAGACCAATGGGGAAACGTGAGAAACTGAGATATGCAAAACTAAAGTACAGTTCAAACTGTCTATAAGCATGTGATTTTGGTACTACAAAAAAAACAAGAATTGAATGATTTATAAAAGTATCAGTCTGGGTTGATAATACAATTGATTGTTTTTCTGAAACTTCCTCTTCAGGTTTTGTTCATTATTGTTTCAAATGAAGAAAGTTTTGATATAAGTAATGTTAATTTTTCTACTTTGATTAAATTTACCATATGAGAAATGACAAAGTATAATTTTAATTTTAATAGAGAAATACATGTAGATAAGATATATAGTGCACAGATAGTTAAACAGAGAAGAAGACATGATAGGAACACCAGAACAGCCAGAAACCAATTAGTAGTTTATAAAGCCTTCAACAACATGAACATCTCTGTTGTTTATGACTATAGTCTGTGTTGCAAAGACAAATGAACTGTTCATTCCAAGAAAATGTATTAATAACATGATCCATGTATGAAGTTGTTGAATAGACTTATATACACAGCATGTCAGATCCATACAGTAATTGTCTTTTAGTGACATGGCTGACTGGTATATAGTAGTAGGGGCAGCCTTGTACACATCGCATGCCATGAATAAAATCTGAGCCTGCATATGACTTGGTTTCCGTTGATGTCTCCTGGATTTGGAAGTGAGTTGAACTTCAGTGATATACACAGCATGTCAGATCCATATAATAGCGTTATGTCTTGGTGACAAGATTGAAACACAGCATAGCACATTGATGTACACAATGAATAATGTTGTGTTGCAGAATCCAATATATGCAGTTATAATAGATCCAGTCTTGTAAATGTTGAGTGCCATTAATAACATCGCAGCTTGCATATGACACATATGCTTCTCAATTTATAAGAAGTGTCAGTGTTGAAATTCTGGTTGTCCTGCAAGTAAGGTATAGTTGAACAAATTTATCCAGCCATTATCCAGTGTAGATAATTATGTTTGTTGTTTTCATCTAGTACAATTTCCATGGGTACACAAGTTCAATTTTTTTGCAGTTTTTCATGGGAGTAAGTGAACCACCTTCTGAGAGTCATACCCATTATGTTTTGTCAATTATCTTGTTTACTTTGCATAAAAACTACTTAACTTACTTACTTCTTTTGAGTGCGAACGGCATTCATTGCATATTGTAAAAAACGTAATGGACCTACATACGAATAGTCTAATAATACGCGTAGAAAAATATATAACTTCTGTAGCTCAGTGGTTGCAGAGTCCCGTGTTCGATTCCTGTTGGAACACTTGGTAGTCGGATTTTTTGCAAGTTCAATCCGCTTTCCTCTTGAATGAATCGTAAATTGTTGAACTCTTGAAATTCATAAAAGTCTCAACTCTTCGTAGCCGCCATGTTGTGTCATAAGCTAATTTGTAAACTCGTCGCTGATTCGTTCACATATAGCATTGTAAACCTGTTTGTAAGCTAGTCGTTTATTGGTACCACTGTTGTAAGCTCGTCGCTGATTGGTCTCACCCACTTACGCAATTTCATTGTTACACAATTTCAAGAGTTACACAATTTCAGAGTTACACAGTCGATAGCAATATATCTGCTTCGCAGATACAATAAGACTAGAAAACGATATAAGGACTGTAGAACCAGGAACACAACACATTTTAAAGCAAGAAACAGAAAACAACGACCTAAGTCGATATGAAAAGTTTAAAAATGGGCTAAAAACAACTTAGTGGCATTGAGTGGGGTTGCTATAGCCATAGCAGGGATTATTACTACAGTGGCAACAAGAGCAAGATTCCCCGTTAAAAGAGGAGCAGAAGCCACAAGTCGATTTTCGCAGTGGCAAACTTAGCAAAACAATTAGGTCCCATCGCTAGCACCGTGTTGAATCTATTATCTAGTATTTTAAAATGGGGAGCAAAAGGGGTAGGTTTTATAGCAGAAAACCTTTGGATCCTAGCTTTGGCTTTAACTTGGTTCGTTTACCACTATTATAAAACGAGAGCAAAGCGAACACGAACGAAGTGAGTTTAATCAGCGAAAACGTAAAAATTTAAAAAATTTTGTATGAGATCTTCGATCGTGAAAAAATCAAAGATTTTTTCCTTATAATAAATGAACAACACCACAAAAAATTCGACTAGTCTAACACCTGGAAATAGAACAAAGCATGTGATTACATTTAATCCCAACAAAGCAAATCCAGGAGAAGAACTTTATGTGGACATTCCCAAATTAAAATTGGACGGTTGCTTGGTTCCAGGTAGTCTTTGTTTGAAATTTGATTTTAAAAACAAAAATGATAAGTCCTGTTTCCTCAATAGTCTTGGAAAACTACTCACTAGCAAACTTAGTATTATTGTGGGAGGTGAAATCATCTACGACAACAACGGCCGAAGTGAAATAGAAACTTATAAAGACCTCTGGTTGCCTGATTATGTTCGAGACAATCTCATCGAATTTAGAATTGCCAACCCAGGGTGCATTCCATGCACTCCACGCCGGATATATCCGGCGACGTTTTTGACAACACGAACGGCATGAGAAACGTCAAAAGACTGGGTCAAGCACGGTGATTGGTGGAAAACGTC
>JAODVM010019786.1:0-19871 GCA_025400095.1 Phenganax marumi
GGGTTTAGTGTGTTTACACTTCAAAAAACTAATGTGGATTTGAGTTAACCCGGGTTCGACCCGGGTTAGTTTGCGTATAGTGTAAATGGGGCTTAAGCTCCAGCATAAAGAAAAAACAAATTAGTTTGGTGCAAGCGTAGTACCAAATTTGGATGCTCGTGTAACTCTTCCCTACTTTTTAACATCACCTCTATACGACTTGTCGTAACATTACAATGTTTTTTTCTGCAGAATATATACTGTCGACCTTGAATGTCCTGTTGAAATGGAAACATGTTAAGACGCGGATGATTGTCTTCTGTCAGATAGCCGTCAGATATTGCCAAATTTTGTAGGAGGACTGGAGGAGGGTGGCTGCAAAGCTGGTTGCATGCTTCGGTGTAGCTACAAAATCCGAATGTAATTAACGAATATAGATTGATCGACGACTTAATGGGAAATTGCAGTAAATCAGGGAAATACTGAGGATTAGCGAGTTACTTTTGTTTTCATTTCAGTTTGAACAGTTTTAGATCAACGCCTAATTTCCGATCGTGTCACTCGAATTTTTTCACTCTTTACCAGTGGCAGATCCAGACGGGTGCGAAGAGTGCTCAGGCACCAGTCAGATATTATGATTGATAGACAGAATTTTGTACACAAATTGAATCTGTACGCATCGTTTTGTTTGTATTTTTTTGAAGTTTGCTTTCAAATTCATTACACATGTTTAGTTTCCTATATGTTTGTTTTACTGCCTTTTATGTTGCTCCATGGTCGTAATACAATGCAAACAATAATTACATGGATTGAAGTGTTTTGTTATAATATGATTAATCTTGTTCAAGTATTTTGCGTCATGAGCATTGCTGAACAGAATACCAAAACTTCCTGCCATCGTTTCATGCCTTCACTAGTTATTCTTTGATGCTATGATGGGATTAATGGTGTTTTTTTGGGAAATGCATTAATGACGGTAAAGCACGCCAAGTTCCAGGGACATATCCTTTGATCCACAAACATACGTCAATATGTGGGTACTGCCAGTATTGATTCCAGAATGCATATGTAAGCTATATTTCCCAATAAGGATAAAATAGTTGGTGGTCATCTTGTTGGAACCATAGTTATATATTTTTAGTTACACAAAACGAGAAATTGGTTGAATTGATTGTTTCTGATCCTTGAACAACGCCCACGATATATAGGTAGACCCGAGACCAGAAATCAAAAATATCAACACAAGCACGAATTCCGAATCCCGTCAAAACGTTTGCCATGTTTGAAAACAATTTCAATCTTTCTATTGGAGCCACATTAGTTTTACAACACTGTAGGGCCACTGTAGGGACCCGTTAATGTAGACGATTTTTGTGCGATATTTCTTCTCTTAGCATATGTGGTTGAGTAGATTAAATGACGAGTACATTTTCATGGAAGGTAGGTAGGTAGGTAGGTAGGTAGGTAATCCTTTATTTAAAATCAAAGCAGAACCCGATCAACTTAAGACTGGTTTCCATGGGGGGCGTGTTGTATGTTAAAAACGTTAAAAAGATATAAACATGTACAAACACACACATGACACATGATACATATAATTATATACCTATGAACACGTCATTATCCAACTATTGACTTGAACAAACTAAGGGAATCGGCCAATTTTGCATTTTAAAAAAGCTGATTCCAGAGCATAGCACCGCTATATTTTAAACTTTTTTGAAGAAATTCTCGTTTCGGTTTAGGCAGTGTAAGATCTGTTGAAGTACTTCGGGGATGATAATTCCTTCGCAGTGTGGTCATTGTGTATTTTATACACTGACACTGACTTGACACCAGACCACCTATTTTCAAGTGTATGCCAAAGCTTGTTAAGAAGATCAGCTGAATGAGTATAGTAGTTAGCACCAGTTAAGACTCTTTCTGCGCTAAACTGAAATTTTTGCAACTTGTCTATAAGCGACTTACCGCAGTATCCCACAGAGAGGAGCAATAATCAAAGTAGGGCTGCACAAGACGTTCCAAGGTATACTGTACACTGGAACATAGGTATACGTTTCATAGCACCAACAGACTATCCCAGTTAAGATTTTCATTTCATTTTTTTCTGAAAACAATTGTGCAGCAGTTCGTAAGACGGGGTTTTGGCATTGTAGTACAACGGTTCGTCACACATTAAGTTATGAAGATTATACTAGCTATAGTAGTCACTAAACATCATTTTGCATTTAGATGGCTGTAGCCTATTTCTTTTAAGCCGGTAAGACCCGGTTCAAACGTCGAACTTTTCATGTGCCAAATCGAATGGAAATGAACCGAAACAAAGAACACTGCTCATTAGCATTAGGTTTGGCACATGAAAAGTTCGACGTCTAAACCGGACCTAACCGATGTGGGCAAGATCTGAATTCAACTTTATAATAAGTTCATTGGCATCGTATAAAGATAAAAAAAATTGAGTATCATCCGATTACATCCATGCTTAGAGTAGTTGATTTCAAGCAATTGAGAAAATCATTGATATATAATAGGAATAGTTAGTGATCTCAACAAAGAACCCTGAAGCACTCCACAACTAATAAAATTTTATTGCTAGATAATTCCCCATATACAGTTCATTGCTGACACTGTTTCCTATTTGTTAAATATGACTGGAACCATTTCAGTTCCATACCAGAAATTTCAAATTGGTCATTCATTTTATATAGCAAATTGCGATGGTTTGTTAAAAGTCTTCCTTATATAAAACACAACACCATGAAGCTCGCCATTGTCCATATTTTCTAACCACTCCTCCCACACATTAGGATGAGAGCAGTTACAGTTGAGTGCTTCGGACAAAATCCAGAATGAGATTTTGACAAAGGAATGTTTCAAACAAGTAATTATACACCTGACGAAAAACTTCTTTCTCTAACACTTTACTCATCACCGGTAGCTAATATAGAAATGGGCCGATAATTCTCACATTGTTTTCTACACCCAGATTTAAAAGTCGTTGTACCAGCTCGCCCTCATTCATCTATACTGGGACTATGGGCAGTATTGCACACTTTATGTGGAGTATTTAAAAAAATTCGCAGTATTGAACGCAACAGTGAGCAGTATCGAAATTTGAAGTTTCAAGGTTTAACTTGGAATTAGATGTGCGGAGAAAGCGAAGTAGATGAAACACACAATTGACAATTCCAAAACGCCTTTGCAACAAAGTTAACAAAGGAACAAACATAGACTGGCCAAATGTTTTTGGAGACACCCTATATGTTGTCATTGTACTCTACATAACAACATTAGAATTCAAAGATGACGCCACTGAGTGACGTCATCGATGACACCTGCTCTGGAGTGCGAAGTACTGCAATTTCGTTAGAATAGGCCCTGCATCTATGTACATGCCTGTTCACTGACCGACTGATTGAAGATGAATGTTACCGAGGGTGATATTATATCTGCCGATAAAGTAAGAATTTTGGTAGAAGTCAACCCGCAGTTGCCTTGCATTCTTCTAGTCCACTGATTGTGTCTGATTGCCTCTGATTGCATTGATAGTGTAGCATTGATAGTGTTGATATATGTTGATTCAACATATACTAGAGAGAATCAAATGTGTATCTGGGAGTGAGAATTGGTTAATATTATACTTTAAGGGCTGATTGTCGCCATTGCTGCATGACTCACCACATGTTTCGCTGCTAGCTTCGGCTCTGCACTGAGAAAATAATCATCAAATGCACCGGTCTGCAATAGATGTAGAATTAAATATTGACGTGTCATCAACCAACAAATCACTCACGTTGTTTGATCGAGCATGTTCTCCAATTATCCACTCTGTCGCATCCTTCAACACGAAATATATCGCACCTGAAATCGCCAGTGCACACCAGCCTTAAAACAACAAATGAAGCTTGATGTCTTTATAGTAGATAGTAAGTAGTCAGTTGATAGAACTCTTTGTGTAGCCAATCGATCGAGCTCGCTCGCAAATTTTACCTCCAAATCTCTGTTAGTTCGAACAACGGCCAATTCTCTTGAGTATCACTTTAAATCAATATTTTACTAGTGGTTGGACGTCACTAAACTGAGGCACAGCCCAATTTAGGGCAAGGGTTATATTTTTCTTGAGACTTGAAACATTAGCAAATTCTGTGGTAAACAGGAGTCAAACTTTACTACGATTGACAATCGTTTATTCGCTAGCTTTCAGACTGATTGGAACAAATATTAGCTACGTTCAACAACGACTGACTAAAACAATGGCTTTGGGAACAAGGTTGCATATTTCTATAAAAAACCAGGCTTCATTTTTAGACAGAGTTTAGCCTATATTTCATTCTCAATTTTTAGGCGCATTTTAGTAATATTTACAGTTAGTCCTCTGCATGGGTGCCTATCGCGTCAGTAAACCTTCTTGGGGTCAGTTCTGTATTTTGACAAGTATTCGCTGACCGATGAAGCGACAAACAAGCACGCAAACAAACAGAGACGAGAACATTACGTCCTGGTGGAGACACAACAATAGACGATAAATAACAGGCACTGAAATACTGCATATCTTCTCCAACATGATTTGATATATCGCTGACTACTTATCATAAATTGAATTTTTTTTAAACTCAGCTTGTTATCGCTGATTACAATACGGAAAATGACCCGCGTTGGACTGGGGTTAAATTTAATCCAGATTACGTTTTTCAAGTCTAAACGCATCTAATTAGTAGACGGGTTAATATGAGCCGATTTGTTGAACCCTACTTCAGAAGCGAGCGAAAACGATCGAGGTCTACGTGTCTGACGAAGAATTTTTAGCCATTGCACTCAGCTTGGGTACATGTGACCTTTTTTTCTCTATTCAAGGCGTGATGATCTTAAATAGTCCGATATTCTTGCTCGTCAAGACGGACAATACGGAACCTCTGAGAAGATAGTTAGTAAATATAAGAGGAGACGTTGAAAACACAGAAAAACACAGTTCAATTTCTTCGTTGCAAGTGTGTGAAGCAAACAATTTATGAAGCAAAAGTGGCACGCTGTTTTATCCAGTATGAATGAAAGACACTGAGGCCCGGTTTATGTGCCGAACCTAATGCTAATGAGCAAAATTCTTTGTTTAGGTTCATTTCCATTCGATTTGGCACATGAAAAGCTCGGCGTTTGAACCGGGCCTCACTCTTTGCAATGCCATACATAATTTCGCTATTGTATTTTGGGTTAAAGTTGGCATTTCAAAGTTTGTTAATAACTCAATAGCAATATTCTATTAAGCTATTAGCGAACCATGACCACATTTATCCAAATGGCACCCATGTAGCATGAATCGCATGCGTGTATTTGCACGTGTATTATTTCGCAATCACTGGAAGATTTCCCAAATCCCCTACGACATGTTGTTGGTAACAACACAAACTCAGTAAAGGGGTATAGCTTTGTAACCACTGTCCTTGCGGCAGGGCCAAGGAACAAAAAAAATACAAAATTTTTGACTTAGCTAACTGTAGTAGATCAATCCACTTGAGAGAGATCGTGATTGGATCCACGAATGAGGAGTCTCTGTGGCATCGGGGTATATTCCTTCTTTCAAATACACTAACACGGGATTAATAATCCTCCTCGTCAAGGATCTCGTAATTATATTCATCTTTGCCTTCCCTAAATCGAGTTAAAAAATTCTATGAAAACATGATGCGAAAACTCTGCAAACAAGGAAACTTATATATAATGTTGAATTTGTTATGCAGTAGCTAACTGTTTGATTCTTTTACGTCGCTAATGTTAGGAGACGTTTTTCGTGATAAAAAACAGATTATAAGCATCAGTTTGTGGATACACCACTTATATTTATTATTGCAAAGCTTTCGGTCCGTTAATCCGGACCTTCGTCAGTGCAACTGACGAAGTTGCACTGAGTTGCACTGACGAAGGTCCGGGTTAACGGACGGTAAGCTTTGCAATAATAAATATACGTGGTGTATCCACAAACTGATACTTATATTGTTGTTTGCGCCATGCAAAATTATAAAAATCTTAAAAAGCAGATTGTCGTGAACGTTCTGGAAGTTCACGGTTCACGATTTCATTGAAGTATTCGTGACACAATTCACATACCCAGTTTCTCGAACATTCGAACTCGTTGTTTATTCTCAGACTCTTTTGTTTTTATGTATTGCTATTATTAGATTTGCTGAGTCATCATGACGCAATTTAGATTATGTCATTATTTCACTTGGAATGTTCTAGAGTGTCTCAAACGTATAAATAGGAATGAAATGCACTTGTGAGAGAGAGTTGAATTGATGCGGAATAAATGCAAATTAAAAGAAGAAATTGTCACATGTTAGTTGTAACCGCCGCAACACAGATTAAGAAAAGTTACATAACATGTACCAAATTGCTCTTACCCGCAATAGGCAAAATCCTGGTCATCATCACTGGACAGTTCTCTAGAAAACATCCCCCTCTCGTCGTATCCTGAAGAAAAATGTCATCCACACATACTTAACGCAATGATCACACGGGTTTTCTTGAAAGCTGTACTTGCATGCAAGCCTCGAAGTGAATAACTGTGGATGAAAAAATGGAGCTAACCGAAATCAAAATTTTCGTTCCTGTATCGTAGCTCCTCGTCAGAACTTCCATTCCATTCATCCTCATCGGGATAATCATTACGCCAATTACTTTCATCTGGAAAAGAAAATACACAACGTCGAACTACCACCAACGCCTTATACTGGACGATTTCAAAACCGGCTAGAAAATTGTTGGGAGAGCATTTCACTTTAAAAACTGAAAATTTTCCCAAGGAAGCATGTTCCCCGACATCCCTAACATGTATTCGCCCCTCCCAAAAATCAGGCCCAGGCTATGCCCTTGAATCGCCATGGTTTCATGTCCCAGGGTGGAACGACACTAAAAGATAGTTTACCATTCGAGTCATCTTCATCATCAAAGCCAAGTTCATCGTCATCAGATACTTCTGTGACCAACTGACTTTCATTTAAGTGCACAATATCCAACATATCTGCTAACGCTCCGTAGTTGTCATCCGCACAATAAACGTCATAAACGAAGTCCTTTTCAAGAATCTCTAGCCTACTCTGTCGTCCTGAAACAAATATACAAAGGCTGAGCGCGAACTGCCGTATTCACTATTTTTAGCGCCGCCACCGAGATTGAGCACGCTTTCAAATAAGCGCCGCATTTAAAACGCTGAAAATTTCACGCGCGCCACCAGTAACTACAGTACAAACAAACCGATCCTGTGAACTAATGACTGAAAACAACGATTGTGATAAGTAGAAACGAACTGCGACGTTTTAAGGACACAGGGCCGTAGGCACCGGGGGGCTGCAGCCCCCCAAAAATTTGGTGAGTAAACATCGAAAACTAAAACTTAGTTTTAAGCAATGAAGCTTGCTGCAAAATCCCTTAGGGGTTTTTCCTTGCTCCTCAGAGCCCCCCCCCCCCCAATCAAAAAGAGCTTCCTACGACACTGGGACAAAGCCAGGACAAAAGCTGGGAACAGAAGTACCCTCACAGATATGAAAAGACATGCACACAGGCGATAATGGATCAAGCTGAATTTTTTAAAACTTCAAAACAAACCTTCATCAATGTGAAGTTTCTCACGGATCATTTTGACAGAATTACAAAGAATAGCATTTGGATCTACAGATTCTTCTTCCTCAGAAGAAATTTTTACTTCGTCCAACACAACATCGTAAAGTCTATACAATCTTGACATTTCTTGCTGCACGGCGTTATCCTCCTCATCTTTATCAATGTCTTCTGGGACATTTTGTACATGCCTGTGCTTTGAAATGACTTTATATCTAGATGTCTGTCTTCTTAACTAAACAAAGGCATAGCCATTTAGTAAGAAACGATAGAAGATATATAGACAACATCCAAACATGTAGCTAGCCAAGTCAACAGGCTATACAATGAAAACTACCCTAGTATTTATGTGCACTGCTGAAATCTTGAAAAAAATGTTTAACCAGTCGCTAATGATATGGCTCATCAATTACACTACCTAAAACATGAATTAGCACAGAGAAATTATTCTGAGGTTACACAGGCTATGTCTATATTCAGCAGTTATTATACCTTTCTTGTTTCTCTTAATCTTTCATTAATTCCATCAACAGTCAACTCATTTTTAGGATTCATTTTCACTTTTGATCTATGTCTGTTATCTGATGACAGTTTAGTCTGAAACAGAAATGCAAAGAAACATAATTAGTGGCAAGTTTAGCAAGTTTTACAAGTTCAAGCAAGATGAAAAATTGAAAAATTAGCATAACGACAACTACATTGTAGCATACAGGTTAACATACCAAAATTTCTTGAGATAATGACCCACTATTGTTTTTCGGAACAGTTCCAGCAAGTCTGAAAACTCTTTGAACTGAAAGAGAATTTACAATTATTTCATGATATAATGATCAAGCTTGTCTATTGTTGAACTATTTTACACAAATAAACTGATCAACAAGTGCTAGCAACTTAACAATAAAAACAGTTTAAACAGAGAAATTTTCTTCAAAACCTGGATTGAATGCATCGGAAGAATTCCGTCTATCTTCTTCTGTAAACGACTTTTTCAAAGCATGAGAAACCACTAAAGAAAAATGGGTTTCATTTGACGAGAGTAACAAGAATATAATAACCGGAGTGCACATATATACACTTACACAGTACATCAGCTGGGTCTACGCTCCGTTTTCGTTTTATCCTTAAGACTACTTTTCTGGCAGACGGAGAGTCTTTAACTTTGACAGAGTTCACTCCTTCGGCTTCGGCCATCTTGAATGTTGACACACTGAAAGACAAAACTTCATGTAAGTCAGGATAACTCGCTGGCTAATCCCCATTCTTTTCTTACTCCGCCACTGTACTCCGATCCGCTCGTTTTTGCCAGGTTTTCGCAAGTGAGCCACTGACATAATATACATCTGGACTGCTTGCTTGGCGTCAAAAAGCGTGGTCCAAGATGGCCGAAATTATGAGAGTGTTTACTTATGAAGTCGGCTGCTGACCAGTATTGCTGACTTTATTTGAAGAATCAGCGATTCACAATACTTTCATGTTCGTCAGCCTTGGTGAGTTTTAATTGACCACGCAAGCCTCGAGTCAAAAGGGATAGGAGCAAGCAGTCCAGATGCATATATGTCAGTGAAGTGAGCTCGCAGACAACAGCCTGTTTTCCACTAGGCGGAAAATAAATCTGGCAACGTGTAATTGGTTCCAAATATTTCTAGCCAATCAGCTTGGTAGATTTATTTTCCGCACGGAAAATTTCGCCAATGGAAAACCAGCTCAATGGGAAAATGAAAAGTTGTATTCTCGGGACGCCTGCGATCACTACGATCGCAAATGTCATGTAAGAGTTATATAAAGAGCAAGAGCCAATAACTGGACGGAAAGTAAAGATGAAATATATTGTTTTTCACAATGAATCAATTTTATGTATATCCAAATACAATTCTACGAGCTTCTGCCACTTATAAAACAATACATTAACGACTAACTCTACGTGCAATTCAAAACATAATTTGAGTTCACTTCTTGTATCAATGATCCACGATACCACTGACAAAATCTGACAACACGAAAACCATGCTAATTGAAGACCAATTCCACACTACCATTCCAATGCAATTCATTCAAAGAAGACAAAGATGGGACGCAAATATTCATGACAATTTCAACGCAGAATAGAGACAAAAATGGTACAAAGTGTACAAGGACGATTGTAGGCGTCCTGTTTAGTTACTGCATCCCTTTCCAAATACTTTTCACTATGCTATTAGTTGGAAAAACTAAGGTTTGAATAAAATTATCGCCTACGAGAACTTCACCTAAAAGGTGTCGTGTTGATATACATACTTCATCAATGTTTAAATACACCAGTGTCTCTTTTTGCTTCAAGAAGAGTGCATAAAAAAATCTTCTTTGGCCCGTTTCAATGTCGCACCACTACCGTGTCGAATACATCAAAAACAATGATAATGAGGGATTTCAGCGCGGATCAGCCTTGCAGAAGTGCGACGTTTGAAACGGGCCTTACAAGTGAAAAACCAAGAGTTTACATTTGGAACGATGGGATATCCATTGATCTAAAAATCGCGCACACGAAAAGCGACCACCAACACTCACAAGAACACTGAAATAAAGTAAAAGTATAATACATTAAAATTGCTCACGAGTGCTAGCAAAAAGTAAAGTTAGAAAACTTTAACCAAATACAAGCCATGATATATGAATCGTTCCTATCATCAGTTGTTTGCAATGTGATTCATCACATGCATATCATATTGTCCTGTTATTTTGTCTAATTTATACACAGATCATGATCATGACTCTGTTGACGTAACGACGAGCAACGTATTTGCAAGTACAGTTAAAGCCCAAGTAATTTTGGAAAAATAATACTAACATAAATTTTGTTTTAAAGAACAGCGTTTGTGAAAAATACGAATTTCGCAGATTGCGCAGTGAATTAGAAGGGAAATGCATCAGAGGTTCAAAATATCTCAGCGCCAGCTTGTGCAAATGAACACTTCTCCCTTTACAAATTAAAAACGATGACATCAATGATAGAAGAGATAATAAGATATTATGAATTGTTTTTGGTGAAAAAAGTCGTTGCGTGTGAATAAACAAAATGTTTCTAAAACTCATTTGTTTCGCTGTTTAAATATCCTTTGATTAGATTATTACATTTTCTGCTTTTCTATTAAAATATGTTAATTCCACCAGGAGAATAAATCATGCTTAAACTGCACAGTTTGTCCGAAAAAAGCTAGAAAGACAAACAATTTTATGCAAAATAAAAATCCCTACTAGACAATGGTGTCTTGCAAACCATTTACCATAAACAAGCAGTGAGAAATATCAAGACTTCTTGAAAGATGTTGATGTTTCATGATATCAATGTGATTTGAGGAAAGTGATTTTTACTGATATTAAAATATTTTACTGATATTCAAACGAATACTGATATTGATATTGGTTTTTACTGATTAGGTAAATAGTATAAGAGAGATGGGTGACACTACCAAAGTTGTCAGTGAAACCTGTTTTCACTGCCAAGGAGTCGGCTTCAGAAGTGCTAAAGTGCATTAGTGCTAAAGTGCACACTGGTGCTATAATGCATTCTTCGCCAATAAAATCCCACACAAATACATCATAATTTGATATGATATATAAAACAAAAACATTCCTCAGATTTCGTAACGTACCATGCCTCTTGCTGTGCATCAGACAAACATACTGAGCAAAGCGAGATAATATCAGCTCAATGCACAATGCAAGTGTCTAGTACATATAGTACTGATTGTTTCCTCACATTTCCTCGCTGTTAGACATAATCTGTTGACACAAAGAAATTCCTATAGATTATTTGCCCTCATAAATATCGGAATTGGGAAGTTATGAACGTCACATGATAACCATCTATCCCTCAAAAAATTGTTACTCAAACTTTATGTCTGGGAGGCTCTGTTGTTTTGGCCCTGAGGTTGTCCCTCTGGCTCAAAAGTATAAAAGCAAAGGAACTTGGCAAAGGAATTCAATTTTGTATCCACGATTTATGGCGTCTCATATCTACGCCAGAGTCTTTGTATAAATAACTGACAGCGCTAAAATTGAAAGCGTACAATGCCAACAGGACTCCATCAGGCTAATCTCCAATAGGATAATATAACGAAAAAAGAGAATATTGGTAAAGAAAATTGCATTAGGACGAAAACGCTGTTCATTACAACAAAATTTACTTAAGCAATTAGCAAAACCATGTGCGTCAGCACACCGTTTCTTGTAACTTCACTCCGTGTACTGCCAGACAATTTTATTCATCAGGATGAAATTTTTATCAATAAAAGGATAAATGCTTGAAAAATGAGAATTAAAAGATATCTTACCAATGTTGTGGTATTTCATTATCTATCATGGTGTATTCCACCATTTAGGCTAGTTATGTTCATCTGTATATCATAAGAGTAGTAAGTATGATAGCTCACTTCCTTTGTAGAAATTTTCTTGTCTATAACTTTAAAGTTGACAACATTTGTATCTGATGCAACTGTATAAGGAATATCATATTCCATAACACAATTTGGCTTGAAATCATCTGGTAAACATGAGGAATCTGTAGTTTGTACATGACATACAAAATCATGAGTTGAATCTGCTGGAGCAGTTGTATTGAGCAGAGGTAGTTGTTCAATTCTCCAAACAATAGACTTGAACTCCGGTTCATACTTTGCACTTCCAGTCGAGACCTCGATGGTTGTCATTGAACGATTTTTGCGATTCCTCATCCTGATAGCTTTCTGAGAATTAGTTGAAGTGATGCTCTTCTCGCCATGAAAACGCTTCTCTTTCATGAACAATGGTACCCATGATGCTGGAATTGGGAAATACAGACAAATATTCTTTCTCTCGTACTTCGCCAGTTTTGGATCACTACAGAGCTTTACTTCGGCACGTAACTCAATGCTACCATGAGTGTCCAAAATAAGTTCACATTTAGCAAGAAGTGGCAAGGGTTTAGCAGGGCGGACACGAAACTGCATCACTTCAAACGTACATGAATCAAGTGGATGTAGCATAATGGAATGACTCTGGTTGTATGAACTCAGGCTGACTGTGCTATGGAAATTGCACTCTTCCAATTTGATCCACTTGCGCACACGTTGTGGCATTAGCTCTCCTCGAAGCCGAGCTTCTTCCTGAGTCTTCATATGGATATCATTGAGGACCAACTCACATTCAGCATCGCCACTGATGAATGCTCGTAGATATATTCGTACCAAGATTCCTAGCATCTGAACAGAACCATCAAAATCTATGACAGCCGAGCATGTATCATGAACGTCAATATACACAGCTTCTGTATTGTGACTGATTCCACGATCTCGGAATATTGGCAAGGATCTTATGGCATATCTTACGACTTCAACAAACTCACGCATGTCAGTATGGGAAAAGGATGCTAACTTTAAAATAGGTGTAGTCCGAGCTATATACTGGACGTTCTTCTTTGAGATCAGACGGTGGATTTCCTTATACTTCACGTAAAGAATTTTAACTGCATGTACTTTGATCCCATGGCAATTTTGAAGTTGGGGTTTGGTCAAGTCGTAGAAACATTGAAGAGAGACTTCTCGGAATGGGGCAGAAAGATCATGCTCATCGTACACTTGTAGGATGGATCCATTCAATTTGAGGACCACAGGCCGCCATTCCCTGCCACGGATGCGCTGCTTTGCATCAGGGTAACGAAGCAGCATTGACCACGTTGTGTTGGTGTGTTTAATTGGGTACGCTGGCAAAGGAGTATTTACATCGTCTTCAGACTGCAGGCCTACATTGAAAGACGTCTGGGTTTCCTTTGGGTTTTCAGTTGTTTCATCTAAATACAGCGGTCTAATAACCTTCGAAGAAACACCATTCACAGGTTTCGAGGACTTTGAAAACGAACTTATTCGATCTAGTTCAGAGTTATTGAAAGGATTCGTCAAAGATTCTTTAGATGGGAAATTAATATCGGTTTCCTGTTTTTGATCGCCGCTTTCCTTGAAGGACGGGACATTTGATATATAATCTCTCTTCAAAGACTTCAAATCATTATTTTCTTTTACGTTGTCGAATTTGACCCAATCTCCTTCATTTAAAAGACTCCCTGAGTTACTATTGTCTGCCAGGACAGTCGGGAGCTTTTGTTTTGGATCTATAACATCAATTGGAGTATACTGCGTGTTACTGTTGGACTCCTCGAATGCTACCCATGCATTAGATGTTGTATTTAGGTCATGCTCTATATCCCCAGACTCAGAATACCTAATGTTCTGATTAATACCACTAGCAGCCGGCCGCGTCTGGAGTTGTTTCGTTGTTTTAGGTAATACGTTTTCGCTACTCTTTAAAAGCTCGATGTCTTCATCCGTTGATTGATTCGTTGTGACTCTCGGCTTAGATACGTCGTTTGTATGGAAGTCCTCGCTTCGTTCGTAACCATTGGATAGCAGGAATTGATCTTCAGGACCTTGGAATGTTTTATAATTCATTTGGGTATAATTTACTTCACCGCAAATACTCTTGTTTTCCTAGACAGCTTAGCTGCAGACCTGTATAGCTTCGATATGCTCGCCAGCCACGCTGTATTTATTTGCTCAATAATCAAAGACAGCTGGCCGAAATGTAAATTTGAATAACAGGCGTCTTCCGTTCTCTACTTTATATCACTTTGTAGCTAGTGTACATAGAAGCGCTCGGAACTCCACTTTCTAGCGATCACAGATGGAAATGAGAGCATGCGCTTATGCGCCACAGACTGAAGCCTCTCTTGCCCGGAGGAAATCACCGGTGCTGTTTTGGCTAATGCAGTGCCGCTCAAATGACCGAGAGGCAACGCGGAACCATCGCGGATTCACGGGATATGAAGTTGGACTGGGAACAGTGTTAGAGCGACTACAGAAATCACATCCTCGAAAAGTACAATCTTGAAAGAAATAAGCGTTGCATTTGGCCAACAAGGGCACAAGACTTGCACATGTGCGAGACAGCTGTTTAAACAAAACACCGTCTGGATGAACTCGGTATTATACACCAAGAACTGTTCTCTCTAGAATCTTTTCTTCTGTACTTAATTTAATGGGTAAACATCTTAAATTTTTTGAAATAGACTTTATGTTCGTCAAGACTAGTCTTCGAAAATCTTCATAAGACAAAACTGAAACCAAATAAAAGGCAAACCAATGGCAACCTGGAATGATGAAAAAAACGTGCCCACTTTCGCACGATTATTTACATAGAAGCCAATAGATTTTACAAATTTCTATTGGTTCAATTAAGCTAGATTTCTACAAATGTAAAGAAAATGATTTTATGAAATGGTAGAACCAAACCGCTCCCAAATAAAAGTAAATGCAATTCAGTGCATCAAGGTAGCCTCTGCACATGAGTCCAAGCCTCATTCCAGGTTTTAATCCTTTGTCATTAATTCCAAAACGAAGAGGTATCATGTGACATAAAAATAGCCCCGCAATATTAAACCGCATGATATGAAAACGCATTTCTAGAATTACAGTAACTCTCAGACAAAACTTTCTATACAGTACTACTGTGTACACTTCCAGGTCCACTTTCCAGAATATTTGCCGAACTTTTTGGCTGTATACCACAAGTTCAAGCTCGTATGATGAAGGTCAAGGGCAGCGGGGCCATTGTCTCTACAAACATATCGGATTATGGTGGATTATGGGCAGTCATCATACATTTGGCGTGAACAGCACGTGTCCAATTCATTTTCCCAATAAAAATTTTGCGAATTGTTTCACTTCTACGAAGCTCAAGAATACCACGTGTGTGTTGCAGTGTTTACACATGGACATCATGAAATACACCTCTGGTATAGTCGAGTATATCCTAGTGTTCTAGCTGTTCATTCGAAAGTGTTTTTCGCAGCTTTGCCAACTTTGAGAGACCGCGCTTTTAGCATTCTATAAAATGTGATCTTTTCCTCCACATTTGCAGTAAAATAGAAAATCACGAGCACAGCAATACAATTTTGTAATAATACACTAGAAAATATTTTAGGTAACATTTTACCAATGATTTTCTATAAATTTACAAAGTAATTTAGGTATATATTTTCATAAATTTTGCCTGATACAACTTCACAAATACAAAACATAAGTACAGCAACGCAATGGAAATAATTGTATTTGTTTCTGTTAAAGCCGTGTTACTTTCAGTAATTGTCAACATATGAGATTTCCAAGGTAACTTTCCAGTATATCCTAGTGCCATTCCCTTGCGAAGTCACAATTAAACCATACAGTAATATCAGTGCACAGCACATGTTATTTTTTTGGCCTTATTTTGAAAAACTCTTTTTCAAGGGTCGCAAAAGCCTTCTCAGCATTTTGCCGATCTTTCTCTCGAGCTTCTTCGAGTGCCTTTTCGGCATAAGGGAAAACTCCTTCTCGAACAACTTTTTCAGTAATCAGTTGAACCTCACCGCCATCGGTTCCCCAGTGTGAAATAAACTGCAGATGACTGGGAGCATCTTCTGGTGGTGCTGCATTGTATTCTTTTATCTCCACACCACTGCCAACCATGATGGTCAAGTTACAGGATTGATGGAAGTATAAACTTTCCAACTGTTGTTCATTCTCCATCAGTTTAATTTTCAGTCCTGTTGAGCTGTCAGCTGTTATTGTTGAAATCTAAAGAACAATTCCTATCAAAGTTAAAAATTTTTGAGCAAGGTGAATACACATGTATATAACTGACATTTCCAATGCAGTAATTTGCAAGTATGTAAAAATTTGAAAAAATTTTTAAACACCTACTTGCTCACCTTTATATTAGGGTTAACTTTGATGGAAATATTTGAGCTTTTAACAACTTCCAGAGTTCCAGACACCAAGCCAGCAGACATAGTCAGCACCAGATCTTGACAGTTCTCAATCAAAATATTGGCAGGTTTCTTCTGTAAATTTAACTGGCAATTGGCACAGTCTCCAATATACACCCGAGTACTAAGTGATTCTGGCTCCAAGTTAACTGTTTGATCATGTTTCTCCAGTAATTCTAGCTGTGGCCTGGCGCTCAGTTTAAAAATCCCTTGAATTCCTCCTTGATGTTCCGCCATATTGATGTTGTCAAGTAAAAAATTTTACCTACCAACGGCATTTAAGTACCTAGGTTCTTATACCCCGTATAAGCAAATTTCAACATTTGTTTATAGTGAAAAATATCGCACTTTGTTCAAAAAATATACCTACAATACAATTCGAAATACTCATCCACTAATACTAATCTTCTATTCGGAAGCAAAAGACAAAATAACTGAACTACAGTCGAATATCAACTTCATATATTTGCGTACTTAGATTTCGGTGCAAGTCAAAAAGCACTTAAATCCCTGAATTTCTCCCCCAAATAACTGCTAAACATATTATCTACGTTCACAAACCTTTTTTCCTAAGAAAAGTAGCATCAATTTGAACAGAAAATGCAGAAATTTCGACCGAAGTTTGTGAAGTATAATTTAAGGTAACTTTCACTTTTGAAAATGTGACTTGGATTTTCCCGCCAATGCGCGAGTTAAAAGGAGAATGAGAACGAATGAGGACTCGGCAATACTTTATATAAAGCTCAGTATAAATGATTGTCGCCGTCTCTCGGCCATCTGAAAGTAGAGCACACACCACACACCCACCTACTACTGAAAAAAAGGTCCTACAACATAACAGAATCAATTTGTAATTGTAATTACAAAACCATAAAAAAAGCAGAAATAGATATACTCCAATGATTTCTACATCTAACTATATTACCAATTCTCTAGTGTAATGTAAAATATATTATTTCTTTTCCACGAACAAACTTACTCAGGGCATTTCTTTGTATGGAGGATGTATTACTATCTACACAGAATTGAAACGAACGTCTAAAGATACTGCTTTACCTCTATCTGATAAAATATCCATGTATATATATTACACAAGTTTGCAACTTGTTTGTTAACGTAATATGTGATTCGCCGGTTTACTTTACAATAGTTTACCAAATAATCTATGATATATTATTATATGTATGTATTTACAAAACTTTTGTCAAATAGTAAAACACGGAAATAATCTGTTGTTATTCTTTAAATAATTATGCTTGCGTTGATATAAATGTTAGGCTTAATCTTTAAAACTGAGTGGAATTGTGAGTGAATGGGTTTGTCATTCTGTGAATATAAAGTATAATCTTCTAAAGCCGAAATATAAAGGAGTCTGCCGAGTATGGAATCAAGAATGGATGCAAGGTGTTTATACTTCGGAGAAGTTGAGTCTGGCCGCCACAGGATCTGGAGATGAAAAAGGACTGGGAACAGCTAAGTCAAGCATCAAGGTCAACGAATAATGAAGTGCCTGAATGAAAAAATATGAACTTACATTCCATGAGAATTACTAAAGTTTTGAACAACAGATAGCTAGTCATGCTGAATTCAACCCTTTGGTGAAAATTTCTTCATCGAGTAACTGATATTTTCAACTCTGTTTCACACGAGATCGTCTCATTCGTCAAGGAGAGGCATTTATTTTATTCTATATTGCTGCAGAGCAGAACTATTACAAACACCAAACAAAGACTTCATTTACCTGCTCGTATCGTAGCTTCAATTCTTCAACTTTCTGTTGTTGAAGTCGATAATCAGAGATAGAGCAACAGCCTTTTAACTTAGCAACGTGAGAAGTGAGATCGCTCAGCGAACCATACTTCATATTAATATCACGCTGCAAAGTCTAAAATTTCAACGAAAAACAATGATGAAATCGGGTTCGTCGTACACATGAGCATGCGAACTCGTCAAGAAACTTACCTTGAGGTCTTGTAAACGTTGCTCTTCACTCTGCTGTTCGTTTCCAAGTTGTTCTAAACCAATCAAACGAACTTCAATATTAGTCAACCACGCGTTCACGTTCCGTCTTTCTTCTTCAAATTCCACGAAATCTTTGGATAGAAGATGAAACCTTCGGATGGAATCATCAAGCTCTGTTGTGAGACTATACCAACGTTCTTGCACCTTGGCAATCATTTGACGCATCAACTTGGCCGATTTTGAAGTTGAACCATTTACCAAACAGTTCCCACGTGTTAATAAACGTTCAACGAGAACCCCTTTTACTCCAACTTGTCGCTTAAGATCCTTCAAGACGAGGTTATATTTCACGTTACGAACTGGGATAGGTTAATCTACTAAGGGCAATTTTCCACTACGGCCGTTTTGCCCGCGCGGGCGGAACGCACAGTTTCTAACACGATTTGTTGTCGATTGTGCGCTCTTGATCTCACCTACAACTGCAGAAAGTTGAGTGACTTTTAACTTTCCTAGCATGCACACGAGACCAAGTGCGGACAGACAACGACAGAGAATGTTCAAAACTGTGCGTTCCGTCCGCGCGGACAAAACGGCCGAAGTGGAAATAGTGTCAGGAATGAAGAAAGTGTTTCATAACATGCAGGTAATATGAAAATCTTTGACAAGGTGAATGATTCTTACCTGGAGTCTAGCGATCTCCAAGCTTAGTTCATGCAGGTCTTCACAACGTCGTGAAGGAACAGTAACCTGGCTTTCGAACGTCTTCAATAACGACATAAATTGCTTATAATCATCTCGAACTTCCTTGCAAAGCGCGATACGATCTCCATTCTGTTTGGACAACTGCACTACATTTTTTGAAATATTTTTCCAGCGTGATTCAAAAGTATCGCGAGCAATTTGTAAATCTTTCGAGCCATTCTCGTCAGGGAACGCACAACTTTGTAGCCTCTGGAAAAGGGACAAGAAATTGAAGAAGTGCAACCAAATCTCGAGTTCGTGGGTAATAAAATAGCGATATACATATTGTTTGCTTTTTCAACCTATACATAAATTGTACAAGTCGGAGTTATGTTTGAACTCACCGCGCATAAATTTAACACGGAAATGACGTCAGGAGATCTGGTATTGATTTCTTTCTGACTTATCTGGAAAAAAGTCAAATTTATTTATTTACGTATTTCTTTAGCTAGCTTCCCTAACTAGGACGGGGTCACCACAACTGCACAAACCAAACACTGTGGGCCCTTTTTTACCTAACCCACCCGTGGGAGGAAACCGAAGTACTGACTCAGAGAAAACCCTCGCCCTTCGGCGTTGACTGCACTCTGGGAGCAATTTGAAACGGCTTGGGACAAAATAGGAACTTTCGAAAAACTTGCGTGGAAAAGCAAGGATAGGAAAAGGGTTATTATCCTGTCTAGCAATAGCATAGAAATAGTAGACATAGAATGCTGACTCCTTATCTGGCTTCTATAAAAACTTTGTCGCCACAAGATGGCGCATT
>JAODVM010019897.1:0-19858 GCA_025400095.1 Phenganax marumi
TTTGTTTGCAAATAAAGATTGTTGCTGAGCAGTAGCATTTCAAAACATGAAAAAACTTGCAATGGAAGGAAACCTTTATGGAAGGAAACCTTATGAATGTGTGAGACGAGATTTTATGTAAAGGAATCCACAAGGACATACAAAGATCCATTTGTTTGGGAATACTTGGAACTGGCTAATTATTGAGCAAGGCAATTTGTTTTGTTAATGATACAACGACTGGGAAATTTGTCTATGATAAAATGAATGCCAAAGAAAGTCTTCTACTTTCCGGAAAATCAAAAACGAGGGAACATGGCACTGATGCTGAATATCAGTGCAGTTTTTGCAAGAACTTGGATCAGAAGAACAAACTGGTGTGTGTTTATGTCTGTTTATTTTGTGATGATGTGTTTGATATTTTAACTTAGCTGAAGGAGCATTATGATTTCTCATGATCCTAACTGACTGTAGTTCACTTCACGTAAAAGCTTTCTACTTTTGATGAACTCTAATGGATTTATTGTGGCTTTTTTGGGATTGTTTCAAATTTCATGACCAGACTAATTTTTGCCTGTTTGACTTATTTGACAAAAGTGCTTAGTGCCATTTCTATTGTGATGCATTGTGGGTAAACCAGGGTTAAAAACTTGTTTATATAGTTATTTTCTTTTTGTCAATTCAACAACGCTTTGGTTGCTTTAATCAATTTTCTCTGTAGTTTAATTTATTTTGTCTGATTTTCTGCTTCAGTCACTGTTTAAAATAGCGCGAAACAGCATGCGCGAAAAAGACACACTGCTTTTGTCTAAGAGTTCTATCTAGAGCTCTTTGAAAGCTCTAATTCATACTGAATGGACGACAATGCATAGGAAATTCAGGATAGCGGCACTATTGTTGAATGAGTTAATTACTCCATTCGTCTATATCATAATAAATCAATTAGCAGCTGAACGAATAGATTTTTATGTTTCTATTAAACTGTTAAAGTTTTCAAAAAGCACGCGTTAAATCAGAGACGATTCCATCTTTCATGAATGTTTCCATGTTTGTGGACATATCAAATGTTTTCTTCTATCTCATGCTTGTCTCCAGTTTCCTGAAATACGGCTTTTCCTGTTTTGCAAAGTTTCGATCAAGGCCCAATTTCTGCATAAATAGATACATTTTTAGCAATTCAAAGTTTGTCTTGTTTAGTAGATTTGTTTCCACGCATGATTTCCAACACCAAGTGACAACGCTTAAGGTATACGATTTCTCAAGATTGCTCCGATGCTTGTGAGTGATTTAGGATTGTACTGCTTATTTCAGCTTAGTTAGCTACTCAGAAAATCAATTATTAGTTCCATCTGAAGTGTCTCCGATTTTGGGACGCTCAAGGCATAGTTGAGTTTAAAGGTCGTGTATAACAAACAGAGCTTTCTCTCAGAAAGTATTTCAATTGCCGATGAAGACTTAAGACTACGATGGCAACAAATTTACCGGATTTCCCAATGTCTGACACACATTAAGAGGCAAATTCTTTGCAAATTCAGAAGAAAAAATGAGTTTAGAGACTTAAGAATTTGTTTTGGTGCTCTTGACGACAGATCAATGCACTGAAGGACAAAGCTCGACAAAAAATTAAACTCCTTTGAGCGAAGTTATCGGATTTCTATACTACTATTTCCAAGCAACCGCCAACTGGATTTCTGGAAAAGTTTTTCACGTTTGTTTACGTTTGAAAGTTGTATGTTTCCCATTTCAAATGTGTATGTTTTACTGACGGAGTAGCATATTTTGTGAGGAATTAGGCGTACCCGTTAAAGAATGCCACTCCTTCATGGAACCAAACATGCTCTTCAAAAACTAAACATGCTATTTCCTTTGGGTTAGATAAAAATATAAACTGCCTGAAATTTTGCGCAGTGAGAGATGAAGTTAATTTTCATTTTGAAATATTTGAAACTTGCGTTCTTTTTTACCATTATTTTTTCGGTGCAGTTTTGTCCAAAACACTGTAAAAGGTTTAGCCCAGAAAATTAACTCAGGCGTAGAGCTGTGCTGGCATAGAAACGACTTGAAGCAATAAAGCGTATATTTTCCGCTTGGGAGTTGCGAGTGTCTAAAATTCTGAAATATATTTTTATTCAATGTTCACTGTGAAAAAAACTTTATTATGTTAGAGCAATTTTGTGCAAGGCTCGTTCCTGGAACAATTCAAATAAAGTTGCGAGCCGTCTACATTGCTTCTCTACTTGTGATCAGATAATACGTTATGGACCAAACCCAGGAAGGAAGTATATACAGAGAGTCCACTCGCGGTGAAATGTATTGGTTTTTGTGTCCACCTCTACACGTCATTCGACGCACCCCACGAACGCCCCACGAATTGCCCTGAGTGGCAAGTGTCGTTCGACGAATTTGTTTAGAAATACATAGGGAAAACACTGTTCGAAAGGCAAAAAACTTATTTTGCCAGATTGAAGCTGATTTTCATCCTTTGGAATATTAAATTTTAGAAATCGGTAGTAAGTGAGTGTTTTTTCTAGATATATGTACATAACGATTTAAAACTGGAAAGAAATACATGCGATTAACTTTGCGAAAAGAACTCGCTTACCTGAGACGGCCGCATGGCGGCTGGCGAGCATTTGTGCTTGGAATACGTAAAACAAACGGATTATCTATCTTGAATATGGTAGCGCGTGAACGAAACTAAATAGCTTGGATGTTTAAACGATTTCCTTGCTATGTTGGACTCGGTTTGAAAAGTAAAAAAACGAAATATACGGATTTTAAAATTTGTTATCGTTGTAGTTTACTACCGAACGCCATGTTGTCACAGCTGTGCCTTTTTTTCAAATCAACGTTACTTTCCACCAGTTTATCAAAAAAAGGAGGAAATTTCCTATATTTTAATAATTTTTAGCCGAGTCCAATTCAATAAATTTTACAAAGAACTTTCGAACAATTTCTATACGTCCACCTATGTGCAAAAAAGCCTTGCAAGGAAGCAGTGTATAGGTTGTATATTTAAAGTACATCTTTTTTCCCGTATGTACCCAAGTTTGTGTGAATTTATGAATACCATCCATGAATCGAAGTTTAAACATGAAAAATTCTAATTCTTTCATTCAATTCTCTTCAAAAATTTTGGCAAAATCACTGACATATTTACATTTCGGCTGCTTGCTCCTATGCTTTTTGACTATTAGCCTGCGTGGTCAATTCAAAGTCACGAACTGACGAATATGAGACTGTACGCTAACGTCGTAGCTACATCGCTGACTCTTCAAACAAACGACGGCGAAGGCTCTGATAAAAAAAACATGCAGAGTTTTTCTAAGTTTTTACGAAAAAAATCCATGTGAATCGGTTAATCTTTCTTTCAGTTACTTTCTTTCACTGGCGATCGTTTATATGGCTCTTGTCTCAAAAAGAACAACTGGCCGATAGCGTCAGTTAAAACAACAATAAATGTCGATTTCGGAAGCTTACGAATAAAAGGGATTTTGTTGTCCTGTCTTACATGTAATAATCAAGACTGGCTGCTTGAACAACCAGCGGTAATGCAAAATGGCATGTGAACAACTTCAGCGAAGAAGAACCAAACAAATTCGTGAAAACTGAATACATTTACGTCGCTGTAAACTTTTCATTGCATCCATTAATATACAAAATGTAAAAAGCATAAGCTACCTTTCCGTATCAATGCAACAAAACCAAAGCAAAGGCCCATAGCTAAAGTCAAAAAACCTGTACAAATTGAACAAACTACACTCTCCAGCATGCCTATCTGGCAAAATTCTATCCAGCAAAACCCGAAAATATTTTGTTATTTTGTTATGAATTTTTTTGCGCCAAAAAATAGGAGTCAGCAATACTGGTCAGCAGCCGACTTCATTAGTAAACACTCTCATAATTTCGGCCATCTTGCCAACACGCTTTTTGACGCCAAGGAAGCAGTCCAGATGTATATATGTCAGTGGTTAGCGCATGCGCATTACAAACTGGTGGACATGAATTGCCGCGAGTGGACTCTCTGTATTTATTACATTCATTTTGAAATCACACGTGTTTCTAGCAATCTGATTGCCTCTTAGCAGAGTGATTTCAGCACGAATCGCATCCATAGCAGGGTGATTTCAAATCTTTTGCTGATGCGAGAGTTGAAATCACTCTCTGTGTAACAACCAATCAGATTAAGGTATACCACTCAACTAGCCAATCAAATTCAGTAAACGTAAACACAAAATTTGAGTTTTTAAAAACACAAATCTGAATTTTCAACAAAATATTGCCCACTTTTGCGTGTATTATAAATGAAATGTTAGGAATTCAGAACAAATATTGTTGATACAGTTAACTAATGTTCCCGGTTTTATTATTACTTTAAAAATTTACATATTTGAAACAAAACTTAAAGTCTCATTTAACTGAGTACAGCATGATTTTAAAATAATTTGTATGGTGGCTTCGTTGTTATTCTTTTTAAAATATAACAAATTGATTTATTGCATGAGCATGGTTTCAAAATACTATAATAAAGTGTTAATTGCACTTTGTGTTGTGCAATTTGGGTCTAAACTCAAACTTGTGATTACAAATCGCACTCCCGCTTCGCGGTCGTTCGATTTTGTAATCACGCGTTTGATTTCATACCAAATTGCACTCCACTCAGTGCAATTGCCTTTACATACTTCCTCTGTGACCCGACTGTTTACATGTGCCCGAATAACCCAGCGAGCGTTATAGAAAGCATAATGCGTGAGACTTGGTAGGTCTGTTAAATGTTCATTCAATAAACAACAGAAAAGTAGAAGATTTCGCAAAGAGTACGAACCTCATGGCAACGTGCGCACTTGGGCTGGCGCACCTGAGAATTTTTGGGACTTTTGGCGCACCTGCACTTCAGGTGCGGCCTTGTTGCGCAACCAAGATCTTGTTGAAATCTGCCATACTCTGCAGGTCTGGTAGGCATGTACCGTCAGGGGCCCATTTTGATGTCCCAGTGGGGGCCCATGTGCCATGGCACAATGGCACATAGGGCCAGTCCGAGCCTGGGACGGATCATCTAAGTTTGTGCACAGTGTTAACGAATTGTATCTTTAATATAAATTGCTACTCCTCCCCCTACTTAGTTCGATCTTGTCTGATAAAAGTCTGTCCAAAGCAGTTTCCAACCCCATCTGGGACCAGTTCCCCTGACCATGCCCATCATGACTTGCCATTTGAATTTCTAATTCATTGAATTTTTTTTGCAAGTGATCTTGCATTTTCCAGTAAAACATTCGGCGTCGATCTGTTTTCTCGCTGCTTGTAAGCAATTTTCTCTTTACGCATCCTAATACAGCTCTATTCACCATGTCCTGAGGTACGTCCATTAACCATATGTTTTTGTTTTCATATTCTAACTGAGATGTTATGGTTATCAACATGATTTTTAATTTTGAGGATCGGGCTTCCTGACGTTTGTCTATCCTGCCAAACGTTAACGTAACCATTACTGCTGCGAAGAGTTGCAGTGTAATGTGCATTTGATTTACTTATCGCACGCTAATCCATCTTTCCTAACCATCGGATACACGTTAATCTGCTCGTGTTAAGCAGACAGTCGAACCTGTACTAGGCGGTCATTCTCGGTTGATTACCAAGTGACTGCTTAATACATTTAGCCGCTTAATGCAGGTTTTGTACAAATTCACTAGATATCGTAAATGAAAAGTTTAATATAACTAAATTTGAGATAAATACTAATATATTTTTTATACACCACCATTAACCAATTAAAAAGTTTAGATAGAAAGTGAAATTAAAAGTAGACACATTTTCTTGTCAGTCACTGAAAGGCTAGTTTACACAAGAAAATTTAAATTGCTGGGATCATACGTCCACGTGAACTAAAAATTGTATTGACGCTTTCAACGATTCTGGAAGCTCGAGTAGTAAGAGACTTTGAAATTTTGCAAATAAAGGTCTAAATGTATATGTATTACACGTTTGCGGAAGTTGTTTTCAACTGACAGATTCAGAGCAATTTAAAATTAACAGCTTAATATTGGTGACCGTTCAATTAAGGCTAGTTTCCATAAGGTCGTTAGCTGTCGTTACCTGCATTTCTGTGTCTGTGCAGTGATCTTGAAAGACAGATAACAACAGAGAGAAACAGAAAAATAAGGTATCGCTTGAAGTAGAAAATTTCCTATCTCAAAGACATGATATGACAGGAAACCACTCGTTTTTCTCATAATGCTGGTTCTTCCCAAGACAAAATGGCGGATTCCAAAAAGTTTATAAATAATCAATTATTAAACTAAATTATTGTGGGAAAAAATTAACAGAAAATTATTGTGGAATGTAAAAGTACCTGAAGAAATAATCTCTGTCGAGCAAACGAAGTTCAACAATTTGTCTATGGTGGACACCAAGCACTTCTCGCTTTCTAAAACTTTCTCTGACCCAGAAGCGGTGTTTTGTCCTTTTTCTTTGCTATCCTCTTATCGCAAGGAGTATTAACAAATTTTGGTTGCAGAAGAAGTTCCCTGTTTAGTGACTTAATTTTTTTTGCTGCGCCGAAAAAACGCTGCATAAAGATTGCAAGTGACACTGTCTTGTTCTGTTTTTCTCTATCGTTATCTGTCTTTCAAGATCATTGCACTTGTAGACACTGAAAATACAGGTAATGACACCTAACGACCTTATGAAAACTAGCCTTAAAAGCCACTGCCATAGTATTTTTACCATGAAATTTTCGGAACTTCGCCACACGAGGCTTAAAGGGTGACCGGGTAATAAATTGCCGCTTAATTCTGGTTCGAATGTATTACCGACTTAGACAAACATTGCCCGCATTATGTTTTGATTCTATTACATGTGAGTATAGAATGGCAAACCAAATAGTTTTGACAAAACGCCAAGACGGAACGCAGATAGCGTAACGGAATAGCAGTAGCAAATTCCGTCAGCTGATTCCGCATATGAAGATAAAACGCAGATTCCATAAATGAGGATAAAAAGCGGAATTGCATAACAGGGATAGCGAAGGATACTTATGCAGTTTTATTCATGGCATCAAAGTCTCATATGAAACATAAATTTTCAGATGTTTCTTTTGTGTAACTCAATGACATTAAAACGTCGACGTTATGAACTTAAAAAGTCATTAATTTAAAATACAGATAGTGAACTCGCGGACTTACCCGTTTAAAACGATCATTTGTAGTGTTTCCTGTAGTTCCTGTTTGACAAAACAAACTTATGGGGTACATAAAAGTCAAGAAACGTAATGTAATAGCCAAGTAGAATTCAACAGGTTGTAAATAGTGGAAACCCAACAGGGTGTGGTTGTGGTGCAGAGTCCGAAAGTCTGTTGAATATAGATGCAAATAGACACCAGTTTTAGAACGCATATAGGATTTGAAAAATTTTGTATGTTCAAACTAAATCATGAAAGCAAATAGAACTGCTTAATTACAATTACTTAAATGCAGGCAATAAACTAATAATGTCAATTACAAACAGACGTGTTCATCCATGACTAACGTACGCAATTCTACAACTCCTATATACATTCTACAACTTGTATCTAATTTAAGATTTGGTGGAAACACCACCTAAATTTATTCATGCAAAGCTTTCGTCCGTAATCCCGGACCGTTTTTGCACTGATGCATGATCAAAGTTATTATGACATTGTTATGAAACGGAAATCTAAATCTGTCTTTCTGAATTATTATTCTAAAGCCTGTTCAGTTTTGCAGTTGAACTCGCCTAACTCATTTGCTTCTGGTATGCAAATTTTGTCAGTTCCAAATATTTTTCGTGTTTTACATCCCTACACACCCTCTAGGGTTGCTCTAGAGACGAAACACAAAACTGTTTGCGACAGAAACTTTCGCACCAGTAGAAATAATAGAGACCTTAAGATTGGCGTTTTTTCTGCAACCTCGAACGTCGCGACATCACGTGGCTTGTCTCTTGTGTCGCGTTTACTGTTTGACGTTAACGTTTAAATGTCAAGGAGTGCCACCAAAAGTAAGTCATCTACGGCATAGTTTTTTTAGAACTTAACCATTATAAAAGCATGTTTGTAGCTTACAGAACTTTTCTTTCATACTATGAGATATACAATTTAGTATTTTTTAGTATTTGTGGCTCCATTTCGACGGCATAGAGTTGACTACGATGTTTTATATTATTTTATTCAGTATTCACTTCAGTTTTAAGCACCTAATTATAATTCCCGCAAACGATAAATGGCTGACTTCAAACGGCAATTTGCGGTTTGCTGTAAATGTAAATCTAAAGGTCTCTAATAACGTAGCACTGGTGCCCGACTATGTATTCATAATGGTTCCGGCTTACGGACCGAAAGCTTTCCATAAATAAAATCATGTGGTGTTTCCACGAAACCATTTATTATTTATTTAGTCACCTTGGAAACATTCAGAGCATATATTGTATCTACTATACCACCTATCTTCATGCAATTTTGTTACATACTACAACTCTTCACCATATTGCATATGACTATGACCTGTTGAATTCTACAGGTTGCGTGACTTGTATAAGACCTATTCATTGTATTCCTTTATTGTTTAGTTCTAGTAAGCGCTTGGACCTTCTGCGACCGGCATTAACTTTCTGTTTGCAAACAAAAGCTACACAAAAGACTACAAAAGATTGATTTAAATTTTTTTTAACCAGCAATTTCGCAAGTTGACAATCTCTACCTTAAATTCACAACATTTTAAGTTCATATCGTCCATGCAGATGCTAACGTCACTCAATTACGCAAAACAAAATCAGAAAACTTATATTTCATCTGTGGCTAAAGAAATCGTGGTTGATCTCCAGCAATTTTGCTTGTAAAACCTGTTTTTAGTCCGCAACGCCCTAGTTAGTAAAACGCAAAACTAAGTCTGTCTTAGCTATATATTATTATTCTAACGCCTGTTCAATTTTGCTGTAGAAACACACCTAATTTACTTGCTGCTGGTTTGCAGATTTTCTCAGATCCAAATATTTTTCATGTTTCACACACTTACACTTTCTCTAGGATTGCTCTAAAGAAATAAACCGTTTGCCACAGAAATTTTCGCAGTTGTAAAAACAAGGCCTAAGATTTGTTTCAAGTCGTAACTTTTGTTTCATACGTGAAGAAAACTTGTCTCATTGCCTGAGTAAACCAGAGTAATAGAATCGTGTTTGAGTGAGTGAATTGGCGCGCCTTAGATTCTATATTTTAGTTACAGTTAGTTTATGTATAATGTGCAATGTTATTGACAACTTAGGCAATGAGGACGACATGCAGTTGATCTCGATATGATTTTGATGCCATGAATAAAACCGCATATTTTAAACCGTCGTTTTACGCAATTTTGCGCTTTATCTTCATTTACGGAATCAACTTACGAAATCCGCTCCGCCATTCCGTTCCGTGATCAGAATTCCGTCCTGGCGTTTTTTCTCAACCCGGAAACCAAATTAGTTTTCTTCATTTTCTTAATCGTGGAAAACCTAATAAACAGAAGTGTTATGAAAAGTGTCTTCGGGAGAACGGAATCGAAATCTGCCACCATGTGATCGTTTTCTGCTCACATAATACTTTCAAATCGTTGCGTTTCTGGGCATGGTAAACAAGTTGAGATGTTGATAGCCATCGTTGTAAATAAAACGATGATCCCCTTCAAACCAAAAAACATAGAATGAAATTTTTATATGCTTGAAATTTGAATTGGAAATAACTTCAGTTCAAAAATATCTCCCAAAGGACTTCGCTGCTTCACTAAACTCCATTTCCGTTGTCTGATAATTTATTTATCTCGTTTGTGTTTCAACCAACTTCGATAAGCAAGGAATGGGAAGGAGAATCGCCTTTAATACGACTGGTATATTGAATCCTTTTGACTCTGAGATTTGGTACGAAGTATTAATAGAAATTAGGCTATATTTTAAAAAAAATGACCTTAAAGTACGATATCACAAGACTTCAGCTATTCCTCAGGGATAACACGAATTTGCTTTGCCTCTCTATGGTTTAATCACTACAATTACAGCGATTCACGATCGAATAAATTTATTTGCCCTGTTTACTCTAGTAATATATCAAATTACAAATAAGAAATTTTGAAGTTTCCATTCTATGAGCAATGAAGAATAACAAATGTTGTTCAGCAGTTAATTTCTAGATGCAATAGAATTTATAAATAATAGGCCGTTTGCCGTCTTCGAAAAATGCGCTTAAAAACAAACTTTCATTTCACCTGTCTGGGAACTAAAAAAATTTTTACACATCTTACCATTATTAAATAAGGCAAAGGTACAATTATAGAATACCTGGCCACATAGAAGTAATGTGGAAGAATTACTATTACCTCAGGTTAGGATCAGGGCGGTGGACGGGTAAGGCAACAATAATGCGGCTGGGAATTCTATAATTGCTCCACTCCTTCGAAGTTGTTTGAAAACATGCACGCCATTTTGAAACAACAGGATTTTTACATGCCATCACTTAGAATGCTGATTGTTTGGGTGTCATTTCCGGTTTTCATTGCATGATTGTTCTTTTAGTTGGTGACTTTTATAAACTCGATATTGCTATAATTGTAATATATTGTAATCTGGGCATGTAGTAAAACAAGGACTGTACCGTTGGCAAAACATGCTCAGACCCGTTAGTAAACCTGGACTGGATTAGTAAAACATGGACTCGAATACTAAAACACGGTGGATACTGTATAGTTCGAAGACTACATTGCTATTGATCTGATCTTGAAAATATGTCAACTGCACCCTAGTATGGTAAAAGTACTCTTTAGGAATTTAACATGATCTAACATGATTGTTTTGGAGAATATGAAGATAAAATCAGCATCTGCAATCGTGAACGACCAAGGGTCAATCAATGCATCTTCTATATTCGGCGGCTTTACAGAAATGTAACATTTACGTTGAATGATCTCTAATATTCAAATGGTTCGAGTAGAGTAATATGGCTTTGGCACACACTGGTAACAGACAATAGAAACTGGACGAAAAGCCAAGTTCGTAGTCGATTACTTGCAAGAAGTCAGCAAGAGAGTTAACATTTTTGTCTAGACCGAAACACCGAAGTTGAAACTTGAATATTCCATCATGATACAATATGGCTCGTAACAAAAACCCATAAACTTTGATATGTTTCCATGTCCTTTTGCACTACTTAAAATTTTGGCTCCCTTTTTAAAACGTGCCTTCGTGTCAAAGGACAGACTTTTAAGTTTCTTCAGCACGATGGGCTGCGAAGGATTGCCGTATTTAGCAAGGTATAATGACGCAAAGCTACGCGAACCCATTTTCTTTTCTTTTATTATATTTTTCCACTCGAATACGGGCAAATTTGCTGCGTTACTACTCTTATGGCGTACTGGTGGCCCCAGTTTTGGTGTAACGTCAAAGTTTTCAGCCATTTTGAACAGTGAGCAAGTGTGCTCACATTTACTCAAAAACAAGCAGTGAAGGAATACACGTTAAATTGTAATAGACGACTGTCATCTGTTTATTGCAGTGAATGGCTGCTATCGGTATTTTATGCTTTTCTGTCTCACGTAAACAACTAAAGCATAAAGTAGCTATGTCATATGAAATATGAAAGATTTCAGTTTGAATTAAACAAGAATTACTTTTTTAAAATCTAAGCTAGATAATTGAACATTATGAGATCCTAAAGCGTTTAACAAACCCATGCGTTTGTAGACTTCAGTCCAGATAGAACAAGGTCGAGATTATTTCGTGCTAATCGAGTCCATGTTTTACTAATCCAGTCCATGTTTTCCTAATCCAGTCCAGGTATTAGTAACGGGTCCAGTCCATGTTTTACGACATGCCGTAGTTTGGAGCCGAAAATTGAAAGAGGTTGTGAAGAAATGAAGCAACTAAAATTGAAATCTGCAACAGCAGTAGTCATGTGGTTCATTTAGATGGAAAAGAAGGGAAATTAAAGCTTTCACCAAAAAAACCTTGGTGAAAATGCTTGATTTACGGAAATAGTGGTTAAATCTGCCTACACCTTATACAAATTTAATTGATGTAGCCAAAATGGTTTTGGAAGCTATTGACAACTCCAGCTACTTTCAAATAGAAAAAATCAATAAAGCTCACGGCTGCCACCCTGCTTGTTGACGTAATTTTACTGATCAGTAAACCGTCAGAGAGCAAAAACAGCCCTTGCAGAATGTATCATAAAGCACACTGCTGAAGAACGATTCGGCAAAGTCGGATGAAAAGTTTCAATCCATCAACGAAAGTAGCCCAAACAACAGGTCATTCTCTCGGAAAAGTAGGGCCGGATTTACCTACAAGCAAGACAGGGCAGCTGCCCAAAGGCCTCCATAGACAGGGCGCCTCCACGTTTTTCATGGGCGATTTATGTTTCGATTTCTTTCAAGGCCATCTTACGAGCTTTAGGTCCCATTACCTTGCGAGGCTGGAAAACAAGCTGTTGCGATAGAGGGGCATTCCATCAAAAGCGCTTCCTGACGTGGCAAAGAAGCACGATTGACCTGTTTGCAAACTTTTCGTGGTAATCTTGTCTAGATTCCGCTTTGAGTTTTCATTGTGAAACCTTGCTGCACATTTTAAATTTACGCTTTTAACTATCATGATCCTCAGCTTTTGCTTTATTCTTTTTGTGGAAAAATTAACCTCTCATACTCTAAGACTGACAAGACAGGGGCCCTCCACAGTTTATGGCTGTCCAGGGCTTTCGACGCGACTGAATCCGGCCCACTTAAAAAAAATTTTCTTGTCCCAATCGATTGTCCAACGTCCTAACAAACGGTGCTTGATTTGCAAACTTGTCTTCGTCAAAATCATAGAGAATGTTGATGTGCCATAGACCGATACTAGCAGCTCCATGTTCAGTTCTTGAAATAGTGAAGTGCAAGTGCAAAAAGGGTGTGTCAGTAGAAGATATTCGTGTGTGAAGGCATCTCTATAAAATGTTCTGATCTTCGTGCATGCCAGGATTGCCAAAACACCAGCAAAGTAAATCAAGGCAAGTCTAGTTCACGTGAGACCGCTTCCCCTTCGCGCACAGTTGCAACTTAAGGTTAAAGCATTTGTAGACGAGTCTAGCGCTCAAAACATCAATGATAGATAAGGATTAAACAGAAACAGTAAGTCTAAGAAGGTTTTAGAGTATACACGGCCGAAGTGGTAGAGTAAAAAGCTGTGACTTTGCGAAACTGTTCCTGTGTGAACCATAATTCAAACAGTCAACAACTGTAAAAACCATCAACTAGAAGAACAATCGCGCGATGAAAACGGGAAATGACACCAAAAAAAATCAGCATTGTAAGTGATGGTAGGTAAAAATCATCGAGTTTTAAAATGGTGCGTGTTTTCAAACAGCCACAGAGTAAAGATATACAGAGAGTTTTCTCTGCGTCGGCGCTTTTGATGTTGGCGGCCCCCTGCTGACGTGACTCCACGCAGCCCACGAATGCCCCACGAATTGCTCTGGCAAGTATTTGCCTGTCAAATTCCGTACAAAAAGCATAGGGAAAACGCTGTTCGAAAAGTGAAAAATGCATTTTTTTTTTGAAGGGCGCGCGACTTCGTCGTTTTGAGCCTTAAATTTTAAAACTTAATAGTGAGTGAATGCTTTTTTACTAAAAAATATGTTACGTTTAAATACAAGAAAGGAATTCAAGCGTTTTTAGAGTGACCTGCTCGCATATAAACACCCGATGGCGAGCCACTTTTGACTTCCGAAATTTGCGGGGGAAATTTGTATTGAATGAATTTATAATTGCAAATGTGTATTTTCTGCCGGTTCATTCATTAAAAATACAGTTATAGGCAAATTTTTAAACTAAATTAAATGTGATCGATGCCTTTTATATCATATAAAGCAGCAAGGGCCCAAAGCAAACGGGGAAACAAACCGTCAAACTAGGCTGCAAGCCGTCAGCAATCCTTCGGAGAACATTGCATTCTTAACAAAAATGTGTTCATAAAGTGTTGACAGAATAAAATTTAAGTCATACTAACAACAAACAAGCTCAAATCTTTACCTTGCTACAAGAGATTCCCTCGAATAATAAGAGTTTCTGACTCCTTGTTGTTTTAGTTTCTCATTTTCGTTGTTAAAAAATGAATTCACGTTTTATTCCAGGTTGAAAAAGACGCAATGCAGCATGAATTTGTATAATTTGTACAGAAAATAAACACCGGACAGTATACGTCTTTAAATCGCAGTTTTATTGAGAAAAATTCGAATTTCTCTATACAAATCTATACAAAAAAATTTCAAAACACTTCTCAGAGCTTAGCGCATGTGCATTAAAAATAGGGAGACAAGAATTCGTGCGGGTGAACAGTCTGTATAGTCTGTGTAACAGCTTTGAAGGAGTCAAAATACAAATGGATTTTCCAACAAAACTGCAGCTGGAAGGAGGGGAACTTTTCGGATTTGGATTTGCCATATTTAATAAGTGTAAGATGAGTAAAAGTTTTTTAGTTCCCACACATGTGAAATATAGGTATATGACGCCACGGCAAACGCACTATAAACGGATCGAACTTATCTTTTTCTGCTCTCGGTGGGAAAAACAAGTACCAATGATAAAACTAGAATGGGATGTAGTAGCTACTTCTGTAACAAATGCATCTACGGCATAATCATGCTGAAACTACGTACTGATTGAAATGAAACCATCATAACCGCCAAAAAAACTCGGCCAACAAAAAAGCTGCAATCATTTCTAAATATAACGAATCCTGAGAGGAGTTATAGTTGCTATCATCATTTCCCAGCCAAGTATCATCATGACAAATGTTATCACATGTCTCTGAAGAAAAAAGCCTGAAAAAGAGAAATTTGATCTTTCCGCATGGTTCGTTGACTTATGCACATTCATTAAACTACGGCAACAAAGCAATCAAAGTTGTGCAATGTAGGTGAAGGACTGGTAGCAATCTCACCAACGAGTAGCATGGCTAGACCCCATGACAAGTGATATCATTTATTTCAATGTGTATACCATATTGATATATATGTGTATACCATAATGATAGATGGAAAAAACCCCTAGTAAATTAAGTATCCGGCATGTTTTATTATGAGAAGTAAGTCAGATAAAAAAACAATCTTTTAGAAAGTGTGGCAATCTCTTAACTAAGAATCAGGACGCCCCTCAAACTTAATTTGCTGAATTTCGATTGAATACTGGCAAAAATCATGCTAAAACAGAGAAAACACAGAATTGCGACAGCAACAACCACTTTTTGGATATCGTTTCGCCATTACTATGAATTCCTTGTTTGCTTTGCTAAAGTATTTCAAGATTGATAAAAGGATTTTCACTTTTAAGAACTGTATTGCACTCAAATTATTGTCTTTCAGTGACAGGATTTGGACAGTTGTTGAATTCAATAACCTATGAACAAAACTTTGCCTTTCCAAGGGATTTACGAAATCAAAGAGTTCCCAGTAAATTTGACGAAGAAACCGCAGAGATTCGCGTGTTTTTTTTTTCATAGAGTCTCAAGTCAAAAGGTCGAAATATTATATTAGCACAAGGAAAACATTAAAAAGAACCTTTAGATACATCTTTTTGATAAAATTCAGCTTTTTTAGAGTCTTTTCACAGGCAGAAAATCCAGAAAATCAAGAAATGTTTATACAGTACGTTTTTCACGATCAGGGGTGTGTCGTTTGGACTCATTTGCTGCTTTGCATTTCATAATGTTATCAGAAACACAAATTTTACAAAGTTTGAACTGCAAAAAAATCTGTTCAAAAACTACACTTGATTTCAATTTTAAGGCTGCTACAGAGCAATGAATCAACATAATTTACGAAATTTAATTTATGTGTGGTGTTTATGCCCCTGGTGAAAATCTGCTTTGTGGTGATGAGGCTAGCTCATGAGGAAAATAAAGTTTTATAATAGTAGTTTTTAGTGAAGCTGGGCGAGAGTGATTCTACTAGACTGTCAGATTATGCTACAGTGTTCAACCGCCAAATATATAATACCAACTGATTGGAATCGAGATTTTCGCGCAGCCTTTTGGCCATAAATCTCATGTTAATCGGGGCAAGATTACATTTGACTGGAATTCGATTACACAAGAAACGTCAGTTGATCAAACCAAAGATGACCGCACATTTTGAGGTACACCATGTACACATATTTTCATGTACACAGTTCGTCAAGTTTTTGTGCAAACTGAAAGTCGTAGACCAGGAATAAATTAGATATTTCTCACTTAAGAGACGAAAAGTAGAGGCAAAGACATGTTGCATTTTAGCAATTTTGACGTCATTTATAATCATGTTTTTGCTTCATTGATCACTGACCAACCGCAATTCTAATCGCAAAACACTTTCACCTGGTTTTCCTGAATATATTTTTTTTTGTCTCGAAGCAAACTTTTATAGTCTTGACGAGGTTTTGTTAAGAAAATCTGTAGATGTCCTTTCATTCCGTGTTTGTAAATCTGTATCTTGCGCTTTTCCTCTGATTCTTCTTAAATTTCGGCAACATTAAAGCTTCTGCTGCTTTTACTTTTAAGCAGCTTATATAATATTTGATTTAGATAAAGGGATGAGTATCATTCACTAAAACTAGAGTGAACACCTGGAATTAGTAAACTAGCCAAATTATAGCAAAAGATATTGTAAAAAACGGAAAAATCGCACGGCAAATTTTAGAATTTTTGTATACATTTGCTCAAAGTAATGTCGCACCCGAGGACATGTTCTCGATGATTGCTAGCCAAAATTTTGAGCGTAGGCCAAATCGTGAATCTTCTCCTTATAGATGAGATAAACAAGTGCTTTCTAGTCCCCGAAATGGTACAGTTTTTGATATTGTGTAGTCAGAATTAGTATACTATGCACTAGTTTTGGCTAACTCTGTCTCATCCACAAAACTGTATTTCATGCAGAGGGACTGGAATTAAGAGACTGGTAGTGTAAGCCAAACCTATTGTGTATACAAATGTAGGTGATTCATCTTGGCTTGTCATGGACTACATTTTGGTTGCCGGAGGCTTGTGTAATTCAAAAAAAAAAATTACCCAAAAAGCGGTTTGCCTTATTTTAGATAATTGTCTTCCTGACCACCCTATAGCTCCATGGTAGTTTTCATAGCTAGGAGGATGTAAAATAAAGAGAATGACGTTCGAATTGTATTTTTTCATGTTCATTATTGCATCATTATTTAGTCATATATTAACACTTCTGCAGGACCATACCCACAGCCATATATTCTTGCTAAAACTTCGAACGGAATTCTTGCAGTTGACTTGAACACTGATGATACAACAGTCATCAAGCGGGACCTTGCATATTCTCCTGGTTTGGACATTGATATGGTTGAAAAGAAAATGTATTTTTGTGTTGGCAATAATATATACAAGGCAAACTTTGATGGTGCAGACATGAATATTGTGATGAAAAATGTTCAAACTTTACGACATATCGCAATTGATTGGATAAAACGTCGACTATTCTGGATTACAAACTTCAATATTTACGTCTCAAGTTTAGAAGGCAAACAGAAGAAACTGATCGTACAATTCTATCATTATGTTTGGTATCCCGCTCTAGCAGTGGATCCCTTTTTGGGGTAAGTATTTGTCGCGGATTTGATGTAAAATACTGGTATATAGTCTAATATGTAGCAAGAAGTAGCGATTGAAATGCCAAAGGAGCAGTTGTTTTTTAATATTCAAGAACGTTTCGCTGCGTAGAGCCCTTTCATTCTGTCATACAGTTCGATTCTTTAATGCTGGATTTGATTTAAAATCTCGTCGGCTTTTTTTTAAATATTCCTAGCTATAGTTTTATGAAAATACTTACAAGTACTAGAAAGTCTGAAAATGAATACTTAATATGAATGCAGTGGGTTTTTCTAAAACTGCAACTCTGACAGAAAATTGAGTTATTATTTCATTACATCCTTAATAAAAAGTACACAGTTGACTAAACCCACTCACCAAACTTCAGCGCAAAATTCCATCTCTCTCTCTCTCTAGGCCTGTTTTTAATGAAAACATGCGAATCATTCGGCCGCCATTACTGAGTTGCCAATTACCGAGATGGAGACGTTTATCCAAGGATGTGACGTCATTTACTCCAGCATGTTAGTCTCCATTATAACAAATGCTAGTGAAATGAATTGATAACGTCTTCAGCGAGTTATTCAAACTAAATAGGGAACTTAAGATTCTACGACGCGAGCTCAACAACGGAAACGTTAAAATGAGCACTTTTCACTTTAATACAAACTCACAAACACAGAAAAACACAATTAGTGTTGCTATAGCAGTCTACATCTCGAATATACCGTGAGAAAACTTTTCCTGAAATTCAGAATGAAAAGCTTGTGATATGTCAGTGTACAAAGTTCACCTTGCTTAGTACTTCAGTTTTTTAAAATCTCGTCGCCCTTACCAGAACAAGAAGTAGGATGCTGTATATTAATTTCTCCAAGTATAGCAGAGGCAGTTTACAGATTCATATTAATGTTGAAACGACACTGTAGTAGCAGTAATGCTGTATTTCAACTTGTAAACAATATTTTCAGCATAAAGTAAACTCAATATTCACGATCGCGACGTTGAGCTCACGTCACAGAATCTTAAGCTCCCTGATATCAAAGCGATGAAGTTGTTTTAAATCATGCCTTCATATTCTGGTGCGTAGTCCAGGGATGCAGCAATGTTGCTGGTCCTTGGATATCAATCCATTCATGTCTTTCGGACGGAAGAAAATAGATTAAAATGGGTGAATATCGTAAAACTTCATTGTGCAAATTTTGTTCCAGCGAAAAATTTTGTTTTGTGCTTAGAGCACTTTCGGCCTGAGTGTTTTCGTCAAAATTTACGAGCTTTTTGGCGGTACAAGAAGATTTCTGAGCGGAAGCTATCTGTCTATTGTGAAAAATATTGCAAAATTGCATTCATCAAGAGAAAAACGTCAGGTAAAACGTTTTTTTCAGTGTTAATTGTGCTATGTAGTTATATTTCATTATATTTTCTAAGGATTTTAAGAGAAGCTATTTATATTTCATATGATTTCCCACTAACGGTCTTAAGAGAAGTTTTTATGAAATGCGAAAATCAGAGAACACTGCCCGAAAAGTATGCAATATAACATGAATACATTAAAAGTCATACACTTTGCAATATTTTACAATAATGTTTTCTGTATAAAATGTTAAGAAATACATTAAACTACTAAAGCTCAAATATAACTTTTGCTATATACTAATTAATCAGTGCTTGTGTGGCCAGAAACTCCAGCTACACAAAGTGAATGCAACGAAATTGTTGCACAAAGTCGAAGAAAGTATGTCCGCACCTGCACTATGGCCCTGTTCACATTAGCCGTTTCGATCGATCTGAGATCGATTTAAGGTGATGCGTGCTAAGTGTGAATCATCATTAAAAATTTGATATCGATCTCAGATCGATCTCAGTCAGCCCGCTTAAAAAGGAGGTTTGAGATCGACTCAGATGGATCGCTAAATGGCACGCACAAAAACGCCGATGTTTATCGAAAAACTAGCGATATTAATTTTTAAAAGGCATACACTGTGACTGGACGCAGTGCAAAACTGAATTTAGACACATGAAATCGGAACTCAAGAAGTTTTGAGATGCTCTTTTACGACGGACGTACACCAACCGGCGACTTTCTTGTCAAGGAAACGATGTCGTTACGCATATTGTGTAGTTGTAGTGCGAACGCAGACAGAAAACGCTACAAGATCGATGTGAGATCGATCTTGCTAATTCGATCTTACGTTGGGCTAACTGCGAACAGAGCCTAGTCTGAAACCATAGAAACATCCCGAAGTGGTAAAGTGAGCCAGTTATTAATTGTGAACTAATACAACCAACA
>JAODVM010020007.1:0-39604 GCA_025400095.1 Phenganax marumi
AATCTCTTTTCTTATAAAAATGTTTTTGCACATAGTTTACTCTTTAAAGTGACTTTCTCACGTCAGTAATTTTTGTGTAAATAGCCCATTATAGTGACGTTCATTCATTCATTAGAGTAAGTTTCCACCTTCGCTTATATTTACGGGTTAGTTTCGCCGCTCCTAACACGCGCTGAAATCAAATTTCTGGCGTAACAGAGTTTATAGAGCTATCCTTACACGACTAAAAGCTGTTTTGCAACTTTCAATAAGGCCCTCTTGATCTTTTTCCTCAATTTTGACAATGTTATAACGAAAAAATATTTAAAACTTTCAACTATTCATTGCAAGAAACATTAGCCGCCATTTTGATTTCTCGGTTAACCAGGATACCTGGTTACGCTTGTTACGTGAAAATTGACCAAGGATGGTGACCAAAATCCTGGTGCATTAAGATATTTTTCACTCATATGGGGTTAAATTTCCGTCAACCAGGATTTTTTAACCAGGTTGTTTTTAGAGTGTTGTCACTTTTATAGGTTCCATTTATTTTATAATTTTTTCATCATCAGGCGTGTTTGAACATGTTTTGGTTGTGACGTCATCAGGCGTGCTTGAACACGCATTCACGTTTTTATTTACAACATGTTTACCTACAATAAGTCCACCAGAAAGAACTCCAATAAGAGGAATATAAGGTGTAACATACTCAAGGATAAATTTTACGTCTTGACGAAATGGTTTATTGTCTATAAGTTCTTTTCCAAGTTTTGTAGAGCTGTCAACGAGCTCAAGATGCTCCATAAGTTCTGAAAATTTTCTAACAACTGTGTCTGTCCACATCTCATTAGTTTCATTGAATTGATTTCTTTTATAATTTTCAAAAATTTTCTCAAGTGTCTCATGGCTTGCCTTTTTTATATAAGTTTGCGTATATGCTTTTCCATCTGCGCGTCTAATCTCATCCTCTGCGGAAAGTTTCAGAAGTTGTTCTCGCAATTCATTGCCCATTCATTTTATTACAAAATCTGGTTATTATTATTATATTTTTTGCACCTAAACTTAATAACGATAAAACCTGTAAACTTGGAGTCTCAGGAATGAGTCTTTTGCGTATCATGGTTATGTCACAACCAAGGTCTCTTTTACAATAGTATGTTCTAACATTTTTTATCTTGTTTAACTGTAAAAGGTCTATGATTATATATTTTATACATATTAGGTTTGAGAGGTCTATCTGACGATTGTAGGTATCTTTGTATAGTCTTATCAAAGAGTTACTAACTGTGATGTCTTTGGGGTTGATATCATGTAAAAAGATATCAAGCTGGTCTTTTAGATTAATAACAATAATCTTTGTTTTAACTTGTTCATAATCAAGATCTTCTTTCATTTCATTGATAATTTCCTTTTGATCATAGTATGAAATACTATCCTCCCACCTTGATAAGACCTAATCGTTAAATCTAATATAGTATCTTTTGTTCAAATTTTTAGCTATAAAATACTATAAAAAGCTTTAACCATGTAAAACCTAGTTTTTGGCGGGGTCATTACTTTATTCCATTCACGATCACTCATCATTTATTTATATACACTGAATTATTCTATGCAGTCGTGCGGAACGATATGCAAATTAGGAGAAACCCCCAAGCATGTCTTAGCACGTCCAGGCGTGCATAGACATCTTTAGGCATGCACAAGCTCGGAAATAATTGTTTAAGATATGATTTAGTAAAAAATGTATCGATTATGCAAATTTGTCCCAGAACCATGTTTAGACATGCTTGAGCTCATTTGCATATTTCAAAACCGCATAAATATGCAAATTAGGGTACCCCCCGAAAAATGAAAAATGTGTAATAGTAGCTTCTACAAATTTTGTTAAAAATCTGGGGGGTATTTTTTTCAAAATTTACAAAAAAACCTGTAATAATTGGGCGCCGTTATCCGCCCCCTATTATGTGATTTTGTCCCAGAACCTTTTTTTCACCCTACTTAATTAACGTCTAAAATATTCAAAATGGCAGCAAAGTAGAATCTATTAGTACATCTCAAGTCCTAGACATAACTTACAATAAGCTAGTATTACACCTCAAGTCCTAGACATAGATTACTATAAGCTACTATGACACCTCAGAGATTAAACATGAATTACTATAAGCTACTATTACACAAAGTTAAAAAAAACAAACTTGGGAACTCTTGACCAATCAACCTAGAACCCCCATTTTCACACTACTAACTATGAACTACTATAGTCTGCACATATTTCAAAATTGAAACTTTTTGAAGAAACTATAAGTAAGAAAAAAATGAAAAATTGATTTCTTAATCAGAAAATCTAGAAGAAAATGAGATGAATGCACTGATTTCAAAATTGATACTTTTTGAAAAAAAACGATAAAACTATAAATAAACGAGAAATGAAAAACTCACAAACTTATTTACCAAACAATATTCAAGAATATATTGATGAAGGAATAAAGTATGAAAACAAGCTTGGAGAGAAAAAACGTATTGCTCACAATAAACAACCACAACCAGAAAACCAAGAAATATTAACAAGAATGAAAGAGACACAAAAGGCTCCAATAAAAGAACTAAACAGTGAAAAAGAAATAAAGAACTTTAAAAATACAGGAGGATTTATAAAACATGAAGGAAATGTATATACACCTGAGGACTTAAAAAATATGGAAACTTTTGGAAACTTTAAAGCAATTGATAAAATTCAAGATTTTAAATCAAGAAAACGACGACAAACACTTAAGGAAAAGTACATTAAACTATTAAACCCTAAGTTAGAAATTAAACCAATGCAAGATCCAATAATTTTATCAGTTAGAGAAATTATACAAAAACGAAAACGGCAGCGTCTGCAAAAAGCCCCAGAGGAATGTTGAGATAGGCGATCGAAGAAGAGCCTCTGAAAAGAAAAAGAAATTACTTCAAGATATTAACAAGGCTAAGAAAGCGAGAAACATAAAGATTGAAGCGAAGGAAGTTTTAATTAGTACATCAAAAGAAGAAGAAAAACAACTACGACAAGATGCAAAAGAACGAGATAACATTTATAGAGTTCTGTCAAAACATGTATATGCACTAAAACGCGGATCTAAAGAAAGAATCACTAAAACAAAAGTACTTAAAACTTTCAAAGACAAACTAAGTCAACTTAAACAAGAGGTAGCAATTTGGAAAGACATTAAAAAGAGAGCTATGGAAGATAAAAAGAACCTAATTCAAGAAAGACGGGAAGCTATTTTCAATTTGAAAAAGTCTTTACGTGAGATTAATCACAAGAAACCTGCTCAACAACATGAGATCTTGAAAAAGTCTACAATGAAGAATGTTCAAAAGCAAATAAGCAATTTTTTACCAAAACAAAAACCAGAGTTAAAACAAAAACAAACACTCGTAAGTCAAAGAATTAAAATAATTGAAAAAGAAATACAAAGAAAAGAAACATTACTAGACAAAAAACATTCAAAGAAAAGAATACTTGAGTTACAAGACGAAATAAATCAGCTTAAAGATAAACGAAACAATCTAAGTCTTGTTTTAGAACCAAGAACACACTTATTAGATAGACAAATAAAAGACATTAATGTTCAACCTTTGACACAAAAACCTGCTACAAGACCAAAAAAAAAGAAACAAGTCATAAAACAAAAATTGAATGATTGGTACAATTGGTTGGTAGACTTTGTACCAGAGCCTATAAAAACAAAAGTGTCAGACAGTTATACGCAAATGAAGAATAAACTAATAAAGTTATATAAGCCAGAACCAGAAGCAGAAGTTGTTGAATTGTTAGAAACTGCTACGAAAGGAAGAGAGAAAACTTATGTTATAATGAACAGACCACCCTATGATAAATGGGTAGATCCTGACTTATGGCTGACAATGTTTACCGCTGCTCATGTGAAGAAGCTTTTAAAAGAACATCATGGTTATAAAGTAGAGCTTGTATTAGTTTGCGTTATGGTTAAGAGAGATCCAACAACAGATGTAATTGTAGATAGAGAGTATGGTTACTTTAGCTCAGATTATCATAGAGTATTACATGGAATGGAACTAGACAGTCTTTTTAATGATATGAAGCAAAAAATTCTAGACGAGTTTGTGTTAGAGCAGAAGAAAGGTTCTGGGTGGCAACTTGAAAGAATAGAGAAACTGGACATCCACGTGTTGAAATATAATCTTCTAGGAGGATCGTCTTACATACCAACACCAGAATGGGTAGCAAACAAAAAGGCAACTACCAATCCAAAAAATGATGATCAGCAATGTTTTAAATGGGCTGTGACCATAGCCAAGTTTATAAAACCAAGAGATAAAAATCGTGAGAGAATTACAAAGAATCTAAAAGAACAATCAAAAACTCTAGACTGGACGGGCATAAAGTTTCCAACACCTATTCAAGACATTAGGAAATTTGAAAAAAGAAACAACCTCAAGATAAACTTATTTTGTTATGATGAGAAAGACAAAATATTTCCTTCGTGTAATATACATGTTTACCCAGACATTAATCTCCTGCTTTTAGAGGATAAGCATTACGTTGTAGTAAATAGTACGAGTAGACTTCCTATTTCATCAAAAACTAAGAGAAAGGTAAAACATTATTTTTGTAATTCCTGTTTTCAGCCTTTTTATAAAGAGGATAAACTAGAGGAGCATAAAGACTTCTGCAGAAAACACGTTCCCACAAAAGAGGAATATCCAAAGCCAAACACTTTTCTTAAGTTTGAAAATCATGGTAGGAAAATAAAAGTTCCATTTATTATTTATTCAGATTTTGAATGCTTTACAACGACAATAAACAAGACCAAAGGTAAAAAGACAAGACGATATCAAGAGCATAAACCAAGTGGTTTTTGTTACCTAGTAAAATGTTTCGATGAAACAGTTTATCCCCAAAACAAAGTAATCTATACATATGATCCTAACGAACCTAGGACTGTGGAAAAAGTGTTTGTAGACATGATTGAAAAAGAGGCGAGAGACGCCCATAAAAGATTTTATAAAAATCCAAAGAAAATAATACTCACTAAACAAGACAAACAAGACTTTGACAACGCCACAAATTGTTACGTTTGCAACAAGTCTCTAGAGCAATCCGACAAAGTGAAAGATCATGGTCACTTTACATTAAAATACAGAGGACCCGCACATAATCAATGTAATCTACAACTTAGAAAATCAAACTTCATCCCAGTTGTATTTCACAACTTGGAAGGCTACGATTCTCATTTGCTTATAAAAGCTCTTTATATAACCCCAGGTAGAGTACAATGCATCATAAAGAGTGGTGAGAAATTTATATCTTTTACAAAGTACGTTCCAGTGGACGACGGCTCACATCAATTAAGATTCATAGACAGCTTTAAGTTTATGGATTCCAGTCTAGACACCTTGGTGAAAAACCTAACACAGGAGGGACTACAAGATCTTCATTGTCTTAAGAGATTTTACCCAGACCATCTAAAACTTCTATCGAGAAAAGGAGTTTATCCTTATGACTACATGGGCAGCTATGAGAGGCTTCAAGACACAAGCTTACCTCCTAAAGAGGCTTTCTACTCCAGGCTAAACGATGAATACATTTCAGATGAAGACTATGCCCACGCACAAAAAGTTTGGTCAACTTTTAACATGACCACTATAAAAAACTATCACGACTTGTACTTAGAAACAGACGTTCTAGTTTTAGCAGATGTATTTGAACAATTTAGAAAAGTATGCATGAAACATTATGATTTAGATCCCGCTTGGTACTTTACAACTCCAAATTTATCTTTTGATGCAAATTTAAAAATAACAAAAGTTGAACTAGAAATTCTTTCTAAAGAAAATATGTATCTCATGATAGACCAAGGTAAAGGAGGAGGTGTGGCTGTGATAACCAAACGACACATCAAGGCAAACAACAAATACTTAAAAGACTATGATCCAACTAAACCCAGTGTATTCATTCCTTACTGGGATGCAAATAATCTTTATGGATGGGCCATGTCACAACCACTTTCTGAGCGTGACTTAAATTGGATGTCTGAGGAAGAGTTAGAAAATTAGGAAAATCTGGGCGAGGGAAAGGGTTGTATTTTAGAAGTGTACTTAGACTATCCAGATCAGATTCATAATCTACTGAGGGATCTTCCACTAGCACCAGAGAAAATTAAAACACAAACAACTGAGAAACTTTTGACCACGTTGGAAAATAAAAGAAAATATGTAATACATCTTCAGTTCTTCAAAACTACACTAAGAGAGGCCTAGTTCCAAAAAAGACTCACAAAGAAATATCGTTTAAGGAGTCTAAATGGTTAAAACCCTATATAGACCTAAATACAAATCTTAGAGCCGCTTCAAAGAATAAATTTGAGAATGACCTTTTCAAGCTGATGAACAACAGTGTTTTTGGAAAGACGATGGAAAACATTAGAAATCGTGCAAATATCAAGTTGGTGAGTGAAGAATATAGAAGAAAAAAGTTAGTGAATAAACCTCAGTATAAGTCTAGAACAATCATTGATGAAAATCTAGTCGCAATTCATAACTACAAAACAAAAATAGTCTTAGACAAGCCTATTTACGTAGGCATGAGCATCTTGGACATTTCCAAAACAAAACTGTTTGACTATCATTATGACTACGTCAAGCTAAAATGGAACGACCATGCAAGACTTGGTTTTACAGATACAGACTCGCTACTTTATGAGATTGAAACTGAGGATCTCTATAAAGACATTTCAACAGACTTCGAAGAATGGTTTACCACTTCAGAAATAGTTACAGATAACCCTTACATCACGAGAGACTTTATCGGCTGCTCAGGAGTACGACTTAATAAGAAAGTACCAGGATTTTTCAAGGATGAGTGTGGAGGCACACAAATCACAGAGTTTGTAGGAATATGAGCAAAACTATATGCCTATCTGAAACAAGACTCAAAGGAAGTAAAAAAGTGTAAAGGACTAAAAAAATCTGCCATTGACCAAACATTAAGTCTAAGTCATTATAAAGACTGTTTATACAACGGTCTCCCAGCAACAAGAGAGATGAACATCATCCGAAGTGAAAAACACAACTTGTTTTCAGAGACAGTAGAGAAGACAGCCCTAAGTTCTAACGACGACAAAAGATACATTTTTCCGGTCAAAATTAACACACTGCCCTTTGGTCATTACAAGTTGAGAGAACTTTTATAAAATAAATGTCTATTAGAGAACAACTTTTGAAACTTTCTTCTGAAAAAGAAATCAAACAGTCACAGACTTATATTAAAAAAGCTTCTGAAAAAGTGCTTGAACAAATTTACAACGACTACCAACGCGATCAATTCAACAAGATGAATGAGATTCTTACGGATATAGTCATTGGAAAATTTCAGAGCTTATGAAACACCTAGAACTCATCGAAGACTCGACGCAAATGGGAAGAGAACTTTCACACAATAAACCTTTTAGACAAGATGTAAAATTTATCCTCGAGTACATTACACCTTGGGTTCCATTTGTTGGAGTCTTATCAGGAGGATTTATCGTAGGAAAACACATGGCAGATGCACATATTTCAAAATTGAAACTTTTTGAAAAACACGACAAAACTATAAATAAAGAAGAATGTCAATAAGAATAACAAACCAATCAAACAATACAAGAAATGAGTACTTGAGTACTATAACAAACCCGACGAACTAAGCCAGGCAGAACAGAAGCCCATACGTACAAAGTAAATTTGAACCAATTAGCATGATTATTGTTGGGCCTAGTAGATGTGGTAAGACTCACTATTTTCTTGAATTATTACAGCAAGAGTACGTGGGTTGTTTTCTGTATATTGTTTTAATTTGTCCTACGTATGAGTCCAATAGGACTTATCACAATTGGAAATATGAAAAAGATGAGAGTTTTAAGATTATGCAATGTAAACAAGATGAAGTAGAGTATTATTTGAATATAGCTGTAAAGTTTGTTAAAGGTACAAACTCGCTTATTATACTTGACGATTGTGTGTCTGGTAAATTTCTAAAAAACAGAACATCAGAGTTTGTTGAACTAGGATTTTCTGGAAGGCATTATGGTATTAGTACAATTATGATTACTCAACAACTAAATTCTGTTGGCAAACCTTTTCGTGATAATCTTGCCACAATAGTTTTGTTTTACATCAGAAGCAAAGTAGATAGAAACATTATATTTGATGAGTTTTTACCTGATATTCCTAAAGAGGAACAAAATGATATTTTTAATAGGTTATCTAAGAAATTTACCAAGTTGATTGCACCTTTAGATTATCCAAATCATTACACTATTGTGTAACTCAAAGTAAATATTTAGTTTTAATTGATTTTATAAACTCAAAAGTTTGTAAAATCGTTTTTTGTTTAGTACACCACTTCTTTAGTGACCTTATTATTGAAGTTTACAATTCCATCGCTAATAACAAATAACTTACACAGCACATTTTTACTTGTAGCCTTTTTCTTTATTTCCAAAAGTATACCATTTTGAGTATTTACTAAGTCTTACCTGACGCAACAACACCCTTATCATGTATCGTTCTAAGATCAATCACAAGAGCAAACTTGTCTTTAAAGAATTTTCTAATGTTCATGTTGTTGACTTTGTAGTCTGCCCCGAAGAATCGTTTTGCTTCTGGGTATAAATCTTCTTTCTTAATTCCCTGACTATAAACTTGGTTTGGCACTCCTTCAATCGTGACTTTGACTGATTCTATATTGGGATACAAGTATTCTTCACTATCAGACAAAGTTTTATTTCTAAACAACATGACAATAGCAGACCTGCTTTGTCTCGGAAGATTTACAGTTTCGTTAACTAGTGTTCTAGACTTGTCCCATTCTATTGTTTTCATCAAAGTAGCGTGTTCAAAATTGAGTGAACTTCCAATTTCATAACTAGTTGCTGCTTCGCCAGCTAAAGTCTCATTTTCAATTGTTTCATACTCAAGTTCGATGTTTTCTATTGTGCATCCTTCAACACTTGAACCAGATTGAGCAGTCATAATACTCCAGGCCTTTGGGAAATCTAATTTTAAATTGAAAATTGTGACTCATGCAATACGGAGAGTACAATCCGTGGTCTCCAATAATTCTATCAAGTCTAATCTTTTGTTTCGATCCAAGAACAGTTTGCATCAAAGCATCTGAGACTTTTTGATCGTCCCCAGATCTTGCTCCATCATCAGAACCCGAAATCATTTTTCTAGTATGTTCATTAGGGATTCCAAATTCTACAAGTTCATCTCGAACATGTTCTGGCAACCACAGGTCTTCATATACTTCCATCTCGCTGTGTCCATTGTTATCGTAGACGTTTTCTCCTCCAACTGTGATAGAAAGTCTTTCAACTAGCAGTTTTCCAAGATCATTCAAAAACCAAGACTTGCTGTTTTTGTTCTTAACGTCAAACTTTAGACACAGACTATTAGGAACCAAACAAGAATCTGGTTTTAACCTAGGCACGTCAACATAAAGTTCTTCTTCTGGATTCACTGTAGCTGGATTAAATGTAATTGTGTGTTTTGTTCTAATGCCTTTGATGTCAGACATTTTAAATTTCTTAAATCCAGGAATAAGTGTTTCCATTTATTTTATACTTTTTTATGTTTAAAACTATCATACACCAACCACGTTAAAACCAGCGCTAGTAACCATAAGTTATTTACTAAGAATTCTACTCCTTTTGCTCCCAAACTTAGAATACTACTAAGAGCAGTTAACACGACACCAGTAACAGGCCCTACTTTTTTTATCATGTTGTTTAGACTCGTTGAAAGTTTTTAATAGCATCTGAACTCTTAAAAATCATAGGTCTAGTGAGCATGACAATAGAAGTAATTATTACACCAATACTTATAGCAATTCCGCTCAATGCTAGTAAGTTGTCTTTACACTAACTCTTGAATCTTTGAAATCGACCAAGATCGTTTTTTTCAATTTCTTCATCGATGATCTCGTTTGCTTCATTTGCTACTGGTCTTTGATCGTTTTTCATACAAATTTGATCTGCTTTGAGTTGAGCTACTTCTGCCATAGTCTCATATACTTTTTGTTTTACACCATTTTCTTCATCATTTGCCATTTTATCCCAATGTTTTACTTCATTTTCTAATTGCCTAACAACATGAGGTTGTTGTTCGTTGATGAACAAAAGTCCACAAGTTTCATGAAGATCTTGTTGACTCAGTCCTTCTTTGTTCTCCAGCTCTGACAACCTGTAGTCAATTGTTTCAATAGAAGCCTTTATCACTTGTTCTGTGATTCTGTCTGTCATGCCTTGTTCATCAATTTGTTCTTGTGAAGGCATAGTAATAAACTTTGTGTACATCTCACCCATGCTCTGTTCTAGTTCTTGTAGTTCTCCTATTAGTTTTTCTTCTCTAAAATCTAAATGTGTGTGTACATCTTTAAGTAGCTCATCATCTACGTTTGACTTTGTCTCAAGAGTTTTTAGTTTACTCTTACTCTTTCTTTTAGGAATCTAATTTCCTTTAGCAGTTCTTCTACTTTCTCCAAGTCAACTGGTGTTTTTGGCTTAAAGTTGGCTAGTTCGTCTTGTCTTTTGTTTATTTCTTCAACGTCTACCTCAAGTTTATTCTCAAGATAATTTAGTCTATTGTCAGTCTTCTTTTCTTTAGGTTTTACTTTTACACCTGTCGTACTATAGTCTACAAGTTGTTCTTGTAACTTTTTTATCATGTCATCGTTTTCTTTCTTATAGTCTTCAACCTTCTTGTCAAGTTTTGAATGAGAGTTTAAATTCATCGTTAAGTTTCTTTCTACGAGTTTGTTCAACACACCAAGATCTTTGTTGATTTGTGTTTTTAGTCGGTCAATGTCATCCACCATGTCTTTATACTCGCCTAATGTTTTAGCTTCAGCGGTAAAAAACTTGCTTTCTAAATTAGACAATCGAGTTTTTATTTGATTTGAGTCAGCTTTGATTCTAGTCAGTAGTCTCGATGTTTCTGTTGAAGGTTCTATAGACTTAATCTGTTCATTTAATGTTTCTATATTATTCAGAGTATGATCCATAAATATACTATACTCATATTGTATTTCACCGACTCTAGGATCTGCAGGAACTACAGCTTGACTCATTTCATTCACTTTTTGAGTCAGACTTGTGAAACTGTTGCTGTTTAAACTGATTCTAGAAGTTAACGTCCTAATTTCTTGTAAGGTGCTTTCATATTTTTCCTCAAGACCTTGGTGTAGATCCACGTCTAGTTGGTTTATTTTTTCATTTAATTTACTATAGTAATTTCTAGAAGTTTCATCTACGTATTCAAAGCTTGGTAGACCCCTTTCAATTTCATCATACGTTGGAACTGAGTAACTTATATTTTCAACCTCAAGTTTAAGAGTTTCAAATCTTTGCATAAACTCTGAATCGTATTGAGTATTTCCAAAATCACTTGGCTGAAACTGCTCTTGTTCGTATTGAGTATTTCCAAAATCACTTGGCTGAAACTGAGTATTTCCAAAGTCACTTGGCTGAAACTGCTCTTGTTCGTATTGAGTACTTTCAAAATCACTTGGCTGAGATCTTCTTAGTTTGTCTCTTAGTTCGTTACTTATTTCTCCAGCAGTATTCTTGAAACCACTTCTTAGTTTGTCTTTCAGTGTTTGACTTATTTCTCCAGCAGTATTCTTGAAACCGCTTCTTACTTTGTTTAGTTGTTTTTGACTTACAGGTGTAAAAGTATTTCCAAAACTACTTCGTGTTGAGTCTATTTTTGAGCCATGTCACCTTTTAAAGTGTTTTTAGTTTCTTCCATGCTGTATTGCTCAAGTCTTTAAACTCATCAACAGTGTATTGATATCTCTTATCATTCGTTAATTCAACTCTTCCAGTTTGTACACTTTCTAGAAATATAGGCTGTTCTTTAAATTGCAATTGTCCACCTTTTCTACTACTATTATTGTAAAGCTCTTTTGCATTTTTACCAGCGGTTTTATTAATATTTGTATTAAACAGTTTAAAAAGCATATTTTTATGTCTTGAGTCTCACCTAGTCTCATTTTCCTAGCATCTAATTTAATATGGGAATTTCCCCCCTAATTGCTACATTAGAAAAAGTTGTTTCAAGATTATGTTGTCTAACATTATTATCATAATTATAAAAACTTTTTTGTCGTATTTCTTGTTCTTGTTCCTCAAATTCAGGGTCAAATTTACGCATATTAAAATCTTCACCGCCTTCTGCCATTTATTTAGTAAGATCTTGTACGTCAGACTTTTTAACCCAACTGTTGTGCTTATTGTCATACCCTAACCATTTTACCAAAGCCATGTTTCCTCGAGTCTTGAGTACTTTTTCAACTCTGTAAATGTTGTCTTGTTTGTCCACAGAACTGAGTTCTTCTTCATAAAGCTTTCCAAGAATAGGTTCACCTTCGGTGTCTTTTATTTCATACGTCGTCGGATCGCCTCTGAAAACTTGACTGATTTTGAAGATCTCTTCTGTAAAATTAGCTTCGTATCCTTTCCTGAAAATATTCTTGTATTTACTCACTCTGACTTTGTCTCCTATTTTGTACTTTGCTAAAGGGTATTCCCCAGTCCAATGACCATACAACGTGGCCAAACTTGTAAAGAGCTATTCTTATCTACCTCAGCAGGTTTCATAAGTATTGTGCTGTGTTTTGTATGATTGTAGTTATAGACAAGCTCAGGAAGTACGTCTACCCAATGATAGATTCCTTTGGCGTGGAAGTATTTCCACATGATAGACTTTAGCGTTCGATTGAATCTTTCTACCAAAGCTGCTTTTCTCTCAGACATGGTAGAGAAGTACTTTATTCCATGCTTTTCCAATAAAGTCGTAACGCCAACATTGTAAAACTCATTTCCTTCGTCAATTTGAACTTTGTCAGGATACTTTTCAAACCTAGTTTTAAACTCGTCCTAAAGTCTTTCCACGGCTTCTGTCATACTCTTTGTATCTTTCTTACTCACTGGAACTGCAAAACCAAATCTAGAAAGTACTTCTATGCCTGTGAGGATCCAACTTTTTGGTTTTTGTATCTAAGTTTGCTCATGTCAACGAGATCTAATTGTATTTGTTCTGCTAGGTCATTCACATAGGTTTGTTGCGTTTTATACTTTTTTACCACGCGTTTGTATCTTGTAAAAGTGTCTTGTGATTTTAACCAACTGCGTACTTGTTTTCTTGAAACACCGTCAAGCGCTTTTTGACAAAGTCTCTTCGCAGACATATACCCAGTTTTAGGATCATAGTACAAGTCTCTAAGTTGTTGTTCTCTAGAAAAGTTATTCATTTATTTAACGTAGAGTTCTAATAGTACAGATTCAATGTCAGCACTTATTCCTTTGTTTGTTGTGACGTCAAAGGTAAACTGGTTCCAAATTCTGTTGTAAAGTGATATTACAGATTCAATGTCTTTGTAGTGAGAAACGGACCCACTCAGAGTCTGTGTCGTTACAACAGGAAGAGTCACAAGAGCAGAACTTCTTTGTCCATAGGTGTTGAAGTTCATAGACTTGTTCACGGCGTCACAATGAATGCAAATGTATCTTAGACCTTTATTAACGTCACACTCATTTTCACATGTTGTCCACGTGTTCTTTGGTATTTTCTACGTCAACAGAAAACCCAAGTAGTAAACCAAAACGCATGAAATCTAGGCTCTCACCTTCACAGAATATCTTGGTTTTGTTTGTGTAGGGTAGTTTCTCGATTTTGATGTCATATTTTTTTAGTTTTTTCTCAAGGTCGTCAAAAGTCAAATATCCCACTGGAAGCAAAAGCGTCGTTGATCCTTTTTTGATAAAGTTGTTTTCACGCTTTTTCAAGTTTTTGTAGTTCCAATAAATCGAAGCTGATTTGAGAAACAGTCTGCTGCCTGACGTTGTTTCAATTCTCTTGTCAATAAAAAGTTCTTTGTGATTATTGTCTATAAACACAGTAAGTTTGTTCATTTATTTAACGTAAAATAAATGGACCGGGAAAATTATTACAAAACTGTGTATGGAAAAAACTTTGAAAAAGCAAAAGCTATCGGAGAAGTTAAAAGACAAAACTCAAAGATGACCTTGCTAAAAAGCATCCCAATGCAGACTTGAGCAAGCTTGAACTTAATGTATATGTAAGTCCAGATCTAAAAGTGACTGATACAAGTATTGATTATGACGTGAGTGAGTCTTATGGAACAGACATTACTTCAGAGACTTTTAAGGATAAATACTCTTGGGCTTTGTATTGGACTCCTAGAATTTGGAACAATCGAGGAACTGTGACAGGACTAAAAATGAACAATAACAGTAATGTTGATTTTGAAAGCTTTGAAATCTACGTTAATAAGAATGACAGTTTCAAGTGTAAAATAAAACCGCTTGATATAAAGTGGGGAAACCCCAACAATGACGTAACCAAGTCGGCGTTTGACTATCTAGAAGATCCTTATTTTAAAAGCCTAGTAGCTGCTTATGCGCTAAGTTACAAGTCAGGAATGAGTATAGAACACATTACTAAACCTGGTCAACCTAAGATTGTTTCAAGTATTGCAAAGTATTACTTTTACTATCACATGAAGAGGTTTTTAAGATATCCAAACAAACTAAGTGCTTATGTAAACAAAGATGACAACAAACTATCACAACAACATGTTCCTACACAAAAAGTCTGGAAATATGGACTAAATCATACCAGAGAAGCGCTTAGTTACTTTCTAAGTACGCAGGACAGATCAAAGATAAGAGACTGTCACTATGTGTTTCCAAAGAATAACAAGAGTATGGGCATCCTAGGAATTGGATATGAGTACGTCGTACTCATACCCAAGTCAGAAACAGATGGTTGGAAATCGTTTCTAAAACAAACTTTGGATGGACTTACAACTACTGGACGAAAACTTCTTCAACACGCTATGGAAATCTATGTGTACTGTGTCCTTGAAGCTCAAGCAAAAACAAGACGGAGCATCGTGAACAAAGGAGCAAAAAGTTTGCAGACGCAAGACGTATTTCATCAACTAGTTCAAGACACAGTAGTTCAAGACGATCCAACTGTGATGATCTCAGACATGAGACAAGCTATACAAGATACAAACGTTGTGCTGAATATGGTAGTTAGTTCGGGAATTATATTGATTCCTTCTGACATGATCATTCTAGATAAACCTATAGAAGGATTCAACAACATTTTAACCACCGCAACGACGTCTATGAACTTTGGTAAAAACCGCAACGTCAACTTCGTGGCCGATTTTAAGCAACTTTCAAGTAAAACAAAAGAACTTAAAAATTCCTTAAAAGTGCCTACAAGTAGTTCTAAGCAACTTTTAAGTAAAAGTATAGATGACTCAAAAGTACTTAAAAACTCCTTAAAAGTGTCTACAAGCAGTCCTATAGATGACTCAAAATTACTTGAAAACTCCTTAAAAGTGTCTACGAGTAGTTCTTACCAACTTTTAAGTAAAAGTATAGATGACTCAAAAGTGTCTAGAAGTAAGACTATAGACTCTAAACTAATTGAAGCTGCAGGAACAATGTTAATACATGGTCTACTTTTAGCAAGATTTTTGTTATAAAATAAATGGCTTTAAATTATGGTTATGATAATGAGTTATCGATCGTCAAGTTGGAACTTAGTTCCGCAAAGTCTGATATTAATTCTGCAAAGTCTGAACTAAGCACAAACAAGTTTGAACTTGCTACTGCCAAGTCTGAAGTAAGCACAAACAAGTCTGAACTTGCTACTGTCAAGTCTGAACTAAGCACAAACAAGTCTGCACTTGCTACTGTCAAGTCTAAAATTAAGTCAAATGAGCATGATATTAAAATAGCAAGCTCTAATTTTTAATCTCTTGTAGACAAAAAAAACTTTGTTATATAGTTTTTCATATGCATCTTTAACATCAAAAGATTATATTCTTCCAACATCAACACCTAATAATAGCCGATTTTTGCCTAGCGATTTTGCGATTTATTTACCAAACTTTAGCTACAATACGAGTGTGACGTTATTATATCACGTTTTTGATATGGATGATCTTATTACTACTCTTTTTCTTAGGTATTCCATTTGTATAAGAACAAAAAATGGTTTAACTAAAACTTTTGATCTACAAGATCAAAATTTGTATAAAATCAAGTCAATGTTTTTTATGAATAATCAAGTCTATTTTCTAAATTATAAATTTTATTTTAGAGACTGTGGTGTTGATCCTAGCAATGTGCTTATGTTTTATAATCAATTTAAAAAAATGTCTGACGAGTCCTATGGAAATGAGTCTTTGATCAATGTTTTGGTTGAAACTTAAGTTTAGACATTAAATAAATGAGAACAGAAACTACTAATCCACAAACAACAGGAACTATCACCACGGGTACTCCAGTAAAAATTAAAGATCCAAAAAAAATTGAAGCTGGAAAGAAACTAGCTGAAATGTCTAGAAAAGCAAGAGAAGCAAAGGAAAAGCGGGAAAAACTTGAAAACAAGCTCAAAACACTGATGACAACGACTGGGGGTACACTCCATACATTGCAGCAGGCGCACTACTTGGAGCTGGACTAATTTATTACATGAACAGACCTAAGAAACAGCAGCAGCTACCAGAAACTAGTACACCTATTAGACGTGTAAAACATCTTGAAAAACCTGTCGTTAAACTAGATACATTTAATTGAAAAAAATTATAAAATAAATGAGTAGTCAAATAACACCAACAACAGAAAATAAGCATATGAATCAAATTTATAGTTCAGCTATATTAACTTTATCAGCTGTAGGAGTAAGTATGGTAAGTAAAAAAGCATTTGGTGAGCCTCTGGGAACTCTTCAATCGATGGTTGGAACTCTAAAACTAGCTGGAGCTGTTATGATTAGATCAGTCGTTGTTAAATATCTTGAGGAAAACAAGTACATTTCCAAAGTCATTAAATAAAATGGCTTCAACAGTAGCTGGAGGAATATTTAATGCGTTTGCTTTTGCCGGAGCTGGATTTTTATTTAGTAAACTTAATCATTCTGGTTATGAATCAGAAATGAAAAGACACAATTTAGCTTCGGAAAAGTTAGCTTTTGAGAGGGAAAAATGGAATGAAAAAGAGGTAGCTAGAAAGGATAAATTTGAGAAATATAGACAAGCATTGTCAGACGCCAATGCAGACATGAATACTACAAATAATGCTTTGGCTAAGATTCAACAACTCAACTTAGACTGGGAGCGAGAACCTGTATTACATGATTATTATAAACCTTCAAGTGAAATGCAGGAATATCAACACATTGCTTCTGGAGCACTGGGTCTTGTACGAGGATGGCTAATAGGCAAAATAATTACTTTCTTGTAGCAAATAAATGAACAAACCTGTAAAGTTAATTCATATAAAATCAGGTTGGATTGAGTCGTTTTCAAGTTTAGATGAAGCTGGTCAATTCATTAATATAGACCCAAAAAGAATAAAGCGAGCTTTTGATCAAAACGTTGAATTGTATGTTCGTGGCTGTGGTTATAAAGTTGAATTTCACTACAATGAAATATGATACATAGCAACCGTTTGTTGACACATTCCTCTGGGCTATAGAAACTAGCATTTTTCAAAATCGTTTTCAAAATTTTTTTCTTAGGTTGAAAAAGTGTGGGACTTTGAAGCCTACAGGAATGTAAACTATTTTACGTTGCTGGGCAACAGTCATTGTTTTGTAATAGTATCTAATACTATTACAAAACCAGACTTTTGTGTAATAGTAGCTTATACTAACCTTTTTATTACTATGTTTTTTATTCCAATTTTTAATAGTGATAAAATCATTAAGCTAGGTACCTTTGGCATATCATACTTTTTGTGTATCAATGTTATATCATAACCAAAGTCTTTCTCGAGTCTATTTTTTCCTACATACTTGTTCATTTTTGATCAAAGAAGCTTTATAATCACACTTTTTATAAAAAATAAGTTTAAACAGTTTTTGTATTAGTTTCCATAAAAGCTTATTAAAGAGTTATTCATGGTAACGTCGTTGATGTCATGAAGATAAATTTTAACTTGATGTTTTATGTTGATAATAATAACTTTAGTTTTGGCATTATCTATTGGTATCTCATACTCCATTTTCTCCTTTACATCTCTAATTAGTTCCCACTGTGTATAATAAGAATATTCTCCCAGTTTAATAAAGTACTATCAATAAAACTAACATAATAGTCATCATTTAATATAACAATATTACATAAAGCCTCAAACACGTAAAACTTAGTTCTTGGCGGGTTCATTACTTGATACCACTCACTCTCGCTCATCATCCACTTTTCTCTCATTTCTTTCTTATAGTTTTATCGTTTTTTTCAAAAAGTTTCAATTTTGAAATCTGTGCATTTATCTCATTTTCTTCTAGATTTTGTGATTAAGAAATCAATTTTTCATTTCTTTCTTACTTACAGTTTTATCAAAAAGTTTCAATTTTGAAATCTGTGCAGATTATAGTAGTTCATAGTTAGTAGTGTGAAAATGGGGGTTCTGGGTTGATTGGTCAAGAGCCCCCAAGTTTGTTTTTTTTTAACTTTGTGTAATAGTAGCTTATAGTAATTCATGTTTAATGTCTGAGGTGTAATAGTAGCTTATAGTAATCTATCTCTAGGACTTGAGATGTAATACTAGCTTCTAGTAATTTATGTCTAGGACTTGAGATGTAATAGTAGATTATACTTTGCCGCCATTTTAAATATTTTTAGACGTTAAGTAGTCTATAAAAGCGATTTTAGATGAGCGGCATGACGAAAAAGATCAAAGAGATGCCGACAAAGACCTTTTTGACCACCCACCCCCAAATTAAGTTGAATTACTATAAGCTACTATTACACAAAGTTGAAAAATGAGGGGGGTGGTTGACCAAATGAGCCAGAACCCCCATTTTCACACCACTCACGACAGCTGTGATATAAAAAGGACGTCTGAATTTTTTAAATTTAGTTACACTGACGAAGGTCAGGGTTAACGGCCCGAAAGCTTTGCGATAATAAATACATGTGGTGTATCCGCAAACTGTTACTTATATTGTTGTTTGCGCCATGCAAAATTATAAAAAAGGTTATATTCTGTTTGGAAGTAGAACAAATTAGAAAAATATACTCAAAATAACTAATAAACTTAGTTTCCTACATATCTAGTAATTTTTTTTCCATGGCATGTCATTCCCACAATAATCACATTAAATGAAGTATTGAGATCATGGTTGGATTACATATGTTTTGTCTTAACTTACTTTTGTTCGCTGCTTTGGTCGTTAGTTTTAATTTGTTGTCTCAGGCTTGTTTTGAGCTCGTGATTGTGATTCTTTTTGGCATCTTTCTTCTATATTTAACAATTTCTTTTGTTTCTTGTTTTGAGTGCTTTTTTTAGTTGTTTTTTGTGGCTGGTTTGTTCATAGCTTTTACTTTCTTGAGGAGGTAGTTTTTCTTCCATCACATGTTTTCCAACAATAACTCTACCTGATAAAAATCATATAAATGAAATCCAAGGAGTAATATATTTTAAAATAGTTTTAACATCTTTTCTTAATGTTTCATCTTCAGCTAATTCTTTTCCAATTCGGAGGAGTTGTCCACTATTTCAAAATAGGTGTGGATAAGATGGACACAGACCGGATACGGACGACGGACACAGACGGCAGACCCGGACGACAGACACGGACATGGACAGCGGACACGGAAGCGGATGCAAATTTTTTTTCATTTAAGGCAATTTATTTTTTCATTCAAAGGTGAAATATGCATCATTGTATACATAAGTATGAGTTTGCTTATATAGGCGATGACTAGAAGCATTACGTTATATCTATTTAATGTTATTAGCTAATGAAGTAAAAATAGTAAAGAATTATATAAAATCATCATGACTCAGCAAGAATCATGAGTCAGCAAAATGTCAACTATTTAAGTTCTAGAATGTTTTGTAATTAGATACTATGCCATGTCACATATGACATGACATTGTTGCTTATCTAATGACTCCAATGTAGAATGAAAAAATGAAACTTTTTCAAAAAACTCAAAACCTAAATAATAAAGAAATGAGCGAAGCGAATCCATACGAACAACATCATGATACGATTTACAAATATCAAGAGAAGAATAAAGTGCTGACAACAATAGTAGAAAGAAATAGAGACAACTATTCAACTATGACGGATGGAGGAAAGGCTTCTGCATTAAATAGATTGAACTATATCATAAAACAAGATCAACGAAGGAAGGACATAAATCGAAAACGAACAAGAGATATGGTCATAAACATTTTAAGATTAAAACAAGAAGAATTGTTAGTTGAGAAGGTTGATGCGATGACAAACAAAAAATTTGTCCATAAGTTGGAGCAATTAAAACCACGATTTATTTTTTATGAGAGCAACACGACCTTAAACTACTTCAACAAACACAATATAAAGAAAGAAATAGCAAACAAAAACGATTGTAGTTTAAAACACACTCCCCCAAGCAGGCCAATGAGACACTTGATCGAAAGAGGTCTGGAATCCTTGGTGAATGAGCTAGAGATTGAGGATCCAAAAGTTTTAAACTTATTAACAAGGTTAAGAGAGCACGATCACGTTCAAAGAGACATTGTTCATAATAAGATAGTAAAGGAAATTAATAAGCTACGATTGGACCAACCGTTTGATGAGACATGTAATGACCTTCTTTCGAGTTCATTTATAAAAACCTATTGGTGTCCTGATTGAAGTTCGACGACTATTGTTTCTATTGGTTGTAAAGACGTTTCTGCTACTTGTTTCAGCGTTGTTAATCATATGAAATTCGATTTCGATAGTTCAAATTCAACAAGAGCAATGTTTCATTTTCAAACAAGTGATAATATAAAATCGAACAAGCTGAAACAAAAATAAGAAAAACTAGAAGATGAAAAAACAAATCTAGAAAACGCAACGGTTAAACTTATGAACCAAGAAGAAAGACTAATTAAAGAAATATAAGAAACTCCTATGTGTGATGAAAAAATAAAAATAAAACTCAGAGATTTTCTTATAGTGAATGGACACCACTAAACCGCAACCATTATCGAAACGAGAGAAACTTTTAAAACTTGCTTCTGCAAAAGTGATCAAATATTCAGTAACTTATATTACAAAAGCTTCCGAAAAAGCTTTGGAACAAATTTACCAAGATTACTAATGTGAACAAGAGAAATCCATGAACGAGATGTTCGCAGACACTTTCGTTGGAAAATTTGTCCGGTGGACTTATCGTGAGTAAGAACGTTGTAAGCAAAGCGACTATGAATGGTAAACAAGCCAAAAAAAAATGATAAAAAACAAAGAATGTCAAGAAACGACATATCAATCACAAACAGAAACCAAAACAACCAAAGGGACTTTAGAGTTTTAAATGAATTTTCAAACAAAAGCAAAGCATTAGATTTACCATTACCAATGGAAAAGAAACTCGACACGCCTTTTAATATGATCATTGTAGGTATGACGTGTTTTGGAAAAACTTATTATATTATTCGTCTATGGGAAACCCAGTACATAAATCACTTTGAATATATATTTTTGATTTGTCCCACTTATGAGTTTAATAAACCTTACCAAACTTGGTCTTACAACAAAGATGAAAATTTTATTGTGGTGAATTGTGAGCAAGACGATGTTGAACCCTTTCTAAGACAAATTGTAGACTTTGCAAAAGGAACCAACAGTCTGATTATTTTAGATGATTGTGCAGCGAGTAGATTTGAGAAAGTAGAACTTTGTAACTCGTGAAAATAGCATTTTCAGGAAGACATTATGGACTTTCAACGATAGTAGTCACACAACAATTTACTTCCATTGCAAAACCTTATCGAGTAAATATTTCTAAGTTAGTTTGTTTTTACAATCCTTCTAGAAAAGATATGAAACTAATTTTTGACGACTATCTTGGGTATGTGTCCAAAGAAGAGAATCACGACATTTTACAAATTTTAAAATATATTAAGTGGTCCAAGCTGGTGATTTTGTTGAGGTTTCCCTATCAGCACTGCATGACATGGATGTGACTATTTGTAAATTAAATGTATAACTTTTTAAGAAGTTGTACATTTAAAAACCTTACGTTGGTTTGCTTTGCTCAGCACTTGCATTTCCTTTGTTCACACGTTCACGCTATGTTGTTGCGTCTTGATGTTGGAGGTAAAAAGTATCATTATAATTATAACTCATATTTAATATCAACCTCGTTCCGTTTCGACCAATTCCCAAGGTACAACCACAAGACTTGTTGATTTTACGTCTCTAATCAGGTTTCCTGGATTATTTGGATCTGGAACAAGACGTTCTGTATGCTATGTGTGAATGCATTTTCCCATTTATTTAAAGAAAAAAACGTTGATTTTTTCCTAGAGATCATAAATGTCTTATCCCTTATTTGACTCATTTTGTTCACGTTAGTAATGAACACTTTCAATAAGTTTATTTTTGAAATTCACGAGTCCATCACTTAACACGGAAATCTTACACATCGCATTTGCACTGTGGATTTCTTTCTAATGTCCAGTAGAACCCCATTTTGTGTATTGACTCTTTTTTCCCAGATCCTACGACTTCATTGTCTTCTATAGAACGGAGATCCACGACCAAGGCAAAACTATCGGTGATGGTTTTGGGTCTAAAGAACATGACGACGCCTGCCATACTTTTTCTTGGTAGATTGATGGTTTCATTGACTAATGTACTAGCTTTGTCTCATTTGACATTTTTTCATCAAAGTCATATGCTCATAGCTCAAACTTCATCGTCTTTCATAACCTGCAATCCCTTGTTTGGCTAGATCTTTGTTATCAATGGTCTCATATTCAAGCTCGATGTTTTCTAATGTGTAACCTTGTACTTTTTGTCCTGATTGTGCCACCATGATATCTTCAGCTTGTGGAAGTCCAATCCTAAACTGGAAATTACAAGTCAAGAAGTAAGGAGTATACAACCCATAGTCTCGGATGATTTTTTCGAGTTTAATTTTTGGTTTGGTCCTGAGAATGCTGCTCATTACTTTATCGGACACTTTGGAAGTATCCCCTGAACTTGCTCTATCATCTGAACCTGAAATTAGCTTCCTTGTATTCTCTTTGGCAATTCCAAATTCGATGAAGTTGTCTCTAACATAATCAGGCAACTAGAGGTCTTTATAAATTTCCATATCACTTTGACCGTTGTTGTCGTAGGTGATTTCACCTCCCACAGTAATACTTAGTTAGCTGGTGAGTAGTTTTCCAAGATTATTTAGGAACCATGACTTATCATTTTTGTTTGTAAAATCAAATTTGAAACAAAGACTACCTGGAACCAAGCAAACGTCTGATTTTAAAATGGAATGTCCACATAAAGTTCTTCTCTTGGATTTGCTTTGTTGCGATAAAATGTGATCACAAGTTTTGTTCTATTTCCTTTAATATACGACATTTTTAGTTTTCTAAAACCAAGTGTTAGACTAGTCGAATTCTTCGTGGTGTTGTTCATTTATTATAATATGAAATTTTATTAATTTTTTCGTTTTTGTTTATAGGTTTTATAATAGTTGTAAACGAACCAAGTCAGAGCCAAAGCTAAGATCCCAATATTTTCAGCTAAAAAACTTACTCCTTTTGCTTCCCTTTTAAAATACTAGATAATAGATTTGACACTGTGCTAGCAATAGAACCTAATTGTTTTGCTAAGTTTCCCACTGCTTTTGCAAACTGACATGTGACTTGAGGTCCTTTTTTAACAGCATACCTTGCATTTGTGGCCACCGTGGTGATGATTCCTGCAATGGCTATAGCAACACCACTCAAGGCGACTAAGTTGTTTTTAGCCCATTTCTTAAACTTCTTGTATCAACTTAGGTCGTTGTTTTCTGTTTGAAGCTTTAAAATGCCTTGTGTGTTCTGGTTCTACAGTCCTTACATCATTTTCTAATCTCATTTTATCAGCAGAAAACTTAGCTATTTTTTCAAACGTGTCATAGACAGTCTCTTTACCTGGATCAGTTTCTCTTAGTTTTTGTTGTCTCCAATGGTCAGCTTCTTGTTCTAAGAATTCTAGTTTTTGTTCGGGTGTTTGCAATTCAGGCATGTTGAGATACACATGAACTTCTCTTTGTTGATCTTTTGTGACGAGTAGTTCTTTTGTAACTAAATCGTCTAACAACGAGTCTATTTCATCTTCAAGTTTTTCAACTGTATTTTCGGTCACTTGACTCATTATTTCTTTCAAACTGTTGCTACTGATGGTGTCTAGTTCTATGTTTTCTTCGATTTGTGCTGAGGTTGTTCCAAAATGTTCAGCTTGTGCTTTTCCTGCAAGCTGTTTCAACTCTTCTACATAGGGTTGAAGGTTTTAATTTTTTGAAAAGCTAAATTCACCATCTTCTAGTACAATAATCGGTTTGGTTTTAAATTTACCCACGATGACTTTTCCTGTTTTACCTTTCCTCACTCTAATATTTTCTATAAGTTCATTGAAACTAGGTCCATTTTTTTTAACAGCATTGTGTTCCAAAAAATTCATCAAAAATGTTTTATCTGCAGTTTTTGATCTCGTCATTGCAGCAACATCTTTCTTTACATCAGGGATGTCGTCAAATGTTTCATCCCAATCATAGTCAGGTCCATCCACAGGTCCGTTGTTATCACGCTCCAAAAAAGAAGTTTCGATGTCCTTACTTATATCATCATCACCAACTTCTTCATCAATATTATTATTGTCTAAATGGTCCATCTTTATTTTTTATTCTTTTTATGGTCATGATCAAAGTCTTTAAACTCTACGTCAATTTATTTATAGGTCTTTAATATCACTTTTCTTCACCCAGGAATTGTGTCTGTTGTCGTAGCCCATCCATTTGACCAAAGCCATATTACCTCTTGTTTTTAATGCTTTCTCCACTATGTAAACGTAATCTTGTTTATCTATGAACGACAATTCTTCTTCATAAAATTTTCGTGAAATAGAATCGTCAGAAAATGTAATGTCTTGTATTTCATACGTGGTTGGATCCCTCGAAACACTTTGTTTATTTGAAATATTTCTTCAGTGAAGTTGGTTTCATATCCTTTTTAAAACACATTTTTATACTTGGACACACGAACTCTATCATCGATTTATATCTAGGAACTGGATATTGTCCTGTTCAAAGGCTATACAACGTTAGCCACAGTTGATCTTCATTAGACTTGTCGACTTCAGCTGGTTTCATTAAGACTGTATTATGTTTTGTATGATTGTAATTATCAACGAGCTCTTCTAAAATGCCCACCCATTGATAAGTTCCTTTGGAATAGAAATATTTCCACATGATCATTTTTAAGGTTCTATTAAAACGTTCTACAATAGCTGCTTTTTTATCAGACTGTGTGGAAAAGTATTTAATGTCATAGTCTACTAAAAGGTTTTTCACACCGCCATTGTAAAATTCTTTTCCTTCATCAAACTGAACCACGTTGGGGTATTTTCCAAATCTTTGTTTTAAATTGTTTTAAAAGCTCATCCACTCCTTTTGTCATGTTTTGGGTGTTTTTTCTACGTACGGGTATCGCAAATGCATATCGGAACAATATTTCCATGTCTGCTATGATCCAACTGTAACCATTGTAACCTGCTCGTTCACATACGTCTGTGATGTTTTGTGCTTTCTCACTATACGTTCCTATCTCGTGTAAGTGTCTTGGGTTTTCAACCATGCTCTGATTTGTTTTCTAGTGATGAGTAGTCCGTCTTCAAGTGCTTTTTGATAAAGTGCTGCCACAGATCGATACCCTGTTTTAGCATCATTATAGAGATTCCTTAATTCATGCTCGTTTGTAAATGCTTTTAGGTTTTCTTGAAGCTCAGTTGGTTTTTGGTCATTTATTGAACATAAATTTCTACCAAAACAGACCTTATGTCAACATTGCCAAGATTAATGCTTATATCAAAGTTTAGTTTACTGCATACCCTGTTGTACAATGGAACTTGGCTTTCGATGTCTTTAAAATGGGTCACAGATTCAGACAAGCTTGGTGTTGTTGTAATACGAAGACTTGCAATCGTAGAACTAGGTTGCCCTTTTGTATCAAAATTATAATTTTTATTGACCGCTTGATCCATCTATCAGAAGATATGTCTTGGAAATTTCTAAATCCTAAGAGTTTTCCAAATGTTTTAAGTTGAAGTTTGTTATTTTTGGAATGAATTTTGTTGTGTTTTCAGGCATCTTTTCAAGGGTGATGTTTTCTTTCGATAATTTTTGTTGTATTTCTTTAAACGTCCAATAACCATGGTCGAAACTAATTTTAGACCCACTCATGATGGTGTTGTTGTCCTCAGTGATATTCTTATAGTTCCAAAATACCAAAGCTGTGTTGAGAAACATGTTTGAACTTGATGTTGTTTCTATATTTCTACTGAGGTGAATCTCTTTTTGTTTATTGTCTATAAATACGGTTAGTTTTAAAGTCATTTATTTAATAACGATTATTAAAGAAAATCGAAGATTTTCGTGTTTAAATAAATGGAGACTAACAAAGGGAAAGTCTTGCAATATCCAATTTGCTTGGACTACTTAAAACAATATTATGGGAAAAACCCTAGTTATATTTTGCCACTTTTTAAACTTTAATATTATATTTTTTTCAGGCATAACTGTATCGACAGGATCGTGATTTTTACAATATTCTAAATGTTTGTGTAAAAGATCTTGTCTCCCAAAATAATTTGCACAACGCTCGCATATATAAATGTTTGCCTTATGCTTTGTAACTTGACTTTTCACCAACCCACTCAGACTAATAACAACACAATAATGTTTATTTTCTAATAATAATAATTGTATAGTTGGAGAATTTTTTGTAAATTCTTAATGGTGTAATTCTCTTGCCATCACTATAACTGTATACTGAAACATACACTCCAGGATTTCTAGTTTCAAATTTACTAATTTCCGTGATAGGAGTAGGAAATTTAATATTTCCAAACTTAAAACTCTTCGATTTTTCTATTAAGTATTTAGTAATTCTATTTGGAACTCGTGAATCCCCATTTCCAAATAAAACCATTGACAGGGCCCAGTTAAAGTATTCTTGTTCTTAATTTTCTGGATTTATAATTGCCTTCTTCAATGCAATCCACTTTGGTGTCTCCACATATGAAGAGCACTTAAGTGGGGAATATTTACTCCCACGACTTCTAATTTAATAACATGTTCTAACTTTCTTCTGATATTGAGCTATGGATTCGAAAATTTTATCCTTCCTTGTTTGAAATACAATTTTAAAATCTAATCCGTGTAATTTGACTTTTTGCAAACTTTTAAAATGAGCTTCATCTTTATTATCCTCTTCATTTTCAATAGGAGTCATCTTCACCATATTACATATTAAATCTAATTGTACTTCATGATTCATTAAATTCTCCAATAATATTTTTTCCACCGCTGATTTTGCTTTTTTTGAAAAATTTAATAACATCAAATTCTTTACCAGCATCTGCAGAACATACAACAGTCTTTTCATCTAAAGCTGAATCCATAAGGTAAAGCCCTGGCTCTTGCAATTGGATTCATGTATTCTTTAATATTTCCCAAATTAATATATTTCTTAAGATCAAAAACTTCTCGCCATCGTTTTGATGGCAAACCTTTTACAGTTCGTTGTGCTTGCTTTTTGCGAGTCTTAAATATTATTTTCAATTTTTTGTTTGGGGACCTTATTGTTTCCTAATTCTTCTCTATTCTTTGAAGATGTAGTATAAGCTTGTTTTGCTCTTCAATTTGAGATATACGTTGGAATTTATTCTGATCTAAATGTTGTAGTAGCTTTTTTTTCGTTTTAAAACTGATTTTCAAACACCACTGGCAATGTTAATAATGGCTTGATTTTTAGTTGGATGTGGTTAGAATCACTCATGTTCTATTTTATTTTGTAAGATTTTTTATTAAAATCTGGATTGCTCATTTTTTGATTTTGGCTGTTTTGATTTTTTGAAAAATCAATTTTTGAAATAGTTATGTTATTTTATTATATAAATTGTAAATATAAATAGGATTGCTCATTCACTTATTTTGGCTGTATGGATTTTTTGAAAAATCAATTTCTGAAAACCCCACATTTCTATTATTTAAATTGGTTTTGGAACTGGTATCAACCGGTTTTGTTTTATTATTTTGCTGTGAATTCATCTCTACTATATATATGTTATATATTTCACCTGATTTAAGGGGAATCACCCATTTCCATTATGCAAATGAGATGTTTCTAAAAATAATGGATGATGTTATAACTCAATAATAATTAATAAAGTTGATGACGTCAGTGCTCATTAATTATCCATAAGATTGATGACATCATACCTCATTTGTTTAAATGATTGACAGGTGGATGTCATCATAGTAGGTGGCCATGCGCAAATTAGGTTTGCTGCCGGTGACCATTTTGACTTTGAATTTTGAAAATCCATTTCTTAAGGTTGCAGGTGTAAATATGAAAATAGGCAAGCTGTACGCCATTCTGAAAATTTGAAGTCATTTTTTTACTATTGTAGGATTTTTGAAAAATAATGCTAAGTCAGCACTTTCTACTAAGAATACTTTATACCTTAGCGCCGTCTTGAATTTGTCACGTGACTAACTCATTTGCCTAAGAGGTGGAGGGTTGGGTCGTTCGCATAATTTTTTCTATTAGTAATCTCTAGTAATGTCTGGCTGAATTTTGACCACCCCCCTAAAATGTTGCAGAAACCTCTTTTTCACACCTACTTTTGGAGCCATTATTTCAAATCCATGTTCTTTAATCCATTTTGCCTACCTCTATCTAGCAGTCATCTCCATTAAGCGTTCAAAGACGGTCTCAGAGGGTGGCCATCTGATAGAGGTTCAACTGATTTCTCTCTTTCACAGAATGCTACAGATTTTTGCTGCTCTAGCAAGCCACAAGCATAAGGTTTTGTTTATTCTTAAGTCATTTTACAGAAAACATATCCATAAACTACAGCAACATTTACCTCTACTGAAACTTGATCGTTTTTCCAAGTAGCAAGCTGAAGAGGACTCATGCACTCGTCATTCAGAAACTCTGGATCGGCGTTATTACTCAACAAAACTTTCAGCTCTTCATACTTTTCTTTTTCAACAGCAAGGAAAATTGGAGTTGCACCCTTAGTGTCGCGAGCATTTATATCATTGCCCTCTTTGATTAATGAACACATTTTTGCAAGATCCCCTTCCACTACAGCATCGTGTATTGGGTATGAAACTTGGATTTCTGATGAGCCTACAAAAATAAAGCAGTATGAATTGAGTGTATTTTTCAAGTAATTTCCCTTTGTGTTGTGCAAATAACTGAAATAAGTAGTCTTTAAGAAATGTGACGCAGCATCAATTGCTCACAAAGCTTTTCTCATCATGATGTCTTTATTTTATGGTCTCATCAAGGTCTTCTCATGTCGTTCTGTCTTAGAAGATTACAATGGGACAATTAAGCAAATGTCTCCTTGCATTTCAAAATACAGCAAACTGTATATTTCAAGCTTTATGTGAATATTCTCTCCATATTTTGTCAATATTATGTAAAACTAAACAAGAAATAAAATAGAAAATAATGCAGTAAGTGAAATCTTTTCAATAGTTCTGGAACTATTTACTCGAATAAACGCCAATCATTAATTTGGAATAGCAATGAACGAATGAAATCCAAACAACAACACCCGTAGCCAAAGGCTCAATTTCCGGCCTACTTTTGTTTTTATTATATGTTAGGGAAAGGAGAGATGGAACTCTTTCCAGTAATCGTGGACGACTAAAACCCTGGATTAGCTTGGGACACTGTATTAAACACCCAAAGTAAAACTGGAACTTGTACATGACCCAAAAATATATTTATTAATAGAAAAGTGATTTCCTGGTAGAGTTTGGAAGGCTAGAAAAAAAATTGCTAAAGCAAACGATAAATATTTAGAAGACTATGATCCAAGGCACCAAGTACATTTATTCTTCATTTAGACAAAAAATCTTTAGGGTTGGGCAGTTTCTCAAAAACTTCCGAAGCATGGATTTAAAATAATGATGCCAAATGAATTAGGGCATTAACGAGATTTTTCTTGTATATTAGAGGTTGATCTACAATGGCCCAAAGAATTACACGACCTCAACAACGATTATCCTGTAGCCCCAGAAAAGATAAAAACCAATCTTGATGTAGAAAAGCTAATTTAAATTTTAAATAAAAAAGAAAAATATGTTGTTCACCACGAGGCTCTCAAATTCATCAAGGCGCTAATTTGAAGAATCAGCATGGTTGAAGCCTTATATAGAACTCAATACAAACTTGAGAGCTCAAGCGAAGAACAAATTTGAAAAAGATTTCTTTAAATTGATGAACAATTCAGTGTATGGTAAAACGATGAGAAACTTCCAAATCTTGCTGATGTTGAACTTGTAGCAAGTTCAAAAAAAGCTCAAAACTTAGTTAAAATACCAAGTTATAGAGGTTTTACTATATTTTCAGAAAATTTCATTACAGTCCATATATACAAAAGACAACTTGTTTTAAACAAACCAATTTACTGGGGGATGTCTATTTTAGACATTAGTAAGTCTCTCATGTATGATTTTCATTATATTTATATTAAACCAAAATACGGTGAAGCTGCAGAACTTTTACAGACAGATACAGACTCTACTGTTTATGAAGTAACAACAGAAGATTTTTGTACAGATATATCTCAAGATTTAGAAAAATGGTTTAATACTTGGGAGAGTAAAGTTGATAATCCTTTTACTACAAAAGAACTTAACAAAGAAGTGCCTGAGAATTCTAAAGATGAACTGGCTCGAAAACAAATAATAGAAATTGTTGTTTTAAGAAGTAAAACGTTATAGTTTTATATAAGCCCTATGATGAGCAGCAAAAGGATGGAATTCCTTGAAACCCTCGTGGAACTAGATGAATTTCACATGAATCAATAGAAGAAAACTTACATTATCGAAATCCATTGCTCTCCAAACGAAACAGGGGCACAACTCAGAGAAAAGGTACTCCAAAGTTTGCTAAGTTTGCGCTTTGAAATACTCGAACCGCCATTGTTTCGGTAACAAATGTGCATGAGCTAATCAGCCAAACTCCCACTGCGCATGTGCAAGTAGGGAAAATGGATTTTCTTTACAGGTTTTTAGTGGTTTTCTCCAATTTCCCTCAAACAAAAATGTAAATAAAATCGTGGATTAGAATCGAAACTCTGAAATATCGGCAAATGAATACACACACATTAAGTATTGTTTGAAACACATTGTGCTTCTGGCTGCTCATAGATTAATTTGCTTCAGTTCACTGGCTATTGCATTACCTCACTATATTATTTTACTTTATATTATCGTTCTAATTCAGTTAGCCTTTATCATGAGCGCAAAAACGTCATTTTTTGGGATTCTGTCTGATCTCGTTAATGGATTTAAACAAAAAAAACGAAAGTTTTTCATCAACTATTTCATAATTTGGTATGACTTATTGTTGCTTTTTGGGAAGGTCATGTTGTTTCTTCAATGAAAGCGAGTGTGTCCTTATGTACTCGTAGGAGTCAAGGGCTGATTATTCAAACGTTGAATAGCGCTATCCAGCGGATATTGAATTTTCAATGCTCACTAAAACACTAACCTGGATAAAAGACTCCGAAAATTCCATATTTGTTAATGATGAAAACATGATTGACGTTAATCTAAAGATATGAAATGTAGTTTTATATATGTTACAGCGATCATAGTATATTTTATAAAGGATGCAAAAAATTGCCATCCAGTTGATAGCGCTCTTCATCTTTCAAATAACCAGCTCTAAGAAAACATATGAGCAAACATTGAAAATTAAAAATATATCTGCAAAAATATTTTTTCAATAGGGCCAAGGCATTAGTTCAGCAAAATATAATGTAAATTTCCATGTCCTGATTTTGAGCTCATGTTTAGTGTTACATTTTCTTATTTTAAACCATTTACACCTGCAAAATAAGCGATTTCCTGCTAGCGGTCATTCATTACTCATTCGAGAAGTTCCTTTGATATGTATTTCTTTTGCTTGTTGTCTCAATTGTTTTAAACCTGGTCTCATCTTTTTATTTAATAAGAAGATTTAAATAATAAAACCTATCAACCTCCCCAAAACCTACCCAACTGCTAAACCCATGATTCCTTCTGTAATTTCTTGGTAGTTGCTCATTTCATGAGAGGGTTGGTAGTAGTATTCTAGTGTAGGTTCTGGCTTTTCTGGAAGATGAAGCATCTTAAGAGTTTTCTTAAAGTTCTGTTGATGGCTGCTACATCTTGATTAGCGTCGATCAATTGTTGTCAATAAAGAGCTATTTTATCTTTTTTTAGCAGTTTCTTTTTCATGCCATTTCTGTTTTACTTGTTTAGATTTTTCTTGTGCAAGGTTATGTCGGCTTATTTCTTCTTCATATCCTGACTTGTCGAATTGTTTAAATAAATATCCAGATCCAGCAAAAGCAAATGCACTGAAAAGTACTCCTGCTACATTAGATGCCATTTATTTAAAGTGCAACAAAGTTTTGCTGGCGATTCAAAGATTCGCCCATGCTTTTAGTGTTAGATACTTTTTTTGAAAGATTACCATGATCATCTCAATATTTCACTAGTCCAGTTTCAACCAATACAATTCAAAACGTTTAGCAGTCCTTTTCACTGCTTGTGGCATTCCAACAGGCTCTTTAAACATATATCGATACAGGAGAAAGTCCAACAAAAGTTCCTGTAATGAGGGTTGAATTATAGAATTTTTTTATATTCTTCAGTGTTCATTTTTTATAAGAGTTTTTTTCAGTCGAACGTATGTAAATGACTTGGTACTTTTTCAGGTGTTTTCATAATAGGAGGATTTAATTTCTTCACCTGCATTATGTTTTTAGATATATTGAAAATAAATCATAAAAAAACCCAGCTACGACGACCACTATAGTAATACTTTCAGCAGAATATCCTGAAGCAACTCTTTTTTGCTTCTTTAGCTTGTTCAGACAATGCAGCAAGTCGCTTTCCAGCTTCTACTCATCGTGGATCTCTGGGCTTCAATTGCATAGTAATCACTGGTTTTGCTTGGTTTTTCTTTACATTCTTCTGTCATTTTTTTAAAGCAAAATTTTGAATTCGCCACTTAGCCATTAAACAAAATTTAAGTAGATTCAAGATCAACTATGATTTACTTAAAGTTTGTTTAAAATGTGTTAAAAATTATCTATGAAGCGTGTATAGATAATTTTTAAGTAAATTCAAGATCTTCTATAAACCATTTATATACAATTTTTACATAGATTCAAGATTATCCATGATTTACTTAAAATTTGCTTGAAATCTGTTCAAGATTATCCATGAACCATTTATAGATCATTCTTAAGTAAATTCAAGATCATCTAGAAGCACCTTAAAATTTGTTTAAAATCTGTCGAAACAAATTTCTAACAACTTCTAAACACAACCTGAGCAAACCTGAGTTTTGCATTTACACAGTGATATCATCAGTAGAGCTTGCTCCTCCGTTTTTACTGAAATAGTTAACCATGACTTGTTTTTATAATTACTATCCATTCGCACAATATTAAATATTTATTAAACATTTCGACATCAGTGTTGTTCTTTGTGGAGTTTTTAAGGAGAAACTCTGCATCCAACAAAAAATTTGACATTCTATCAATAGTCTTTTTCTATATGTCATGTTTATTTTTTGTATAACTGTATATTCGGTTGTCTCGTTTTTAACAAATATATTTAATGAATATTGTAGAGTTAAACCTTGGATAGTGTTCTCATCATCAAACGTATGTATAATAAAGTTATTTTTGTTTTATCGCTGATCTATCTTGGTAGATAAATAAGAGAGTTGATGGGTGGATATCCACTAACACCTGTTGATTGTAAAGCACCTGTTTGTAACTAGCATAAGATAAGTTAATATAAGATTCTATTTTGAAGTCTTTAATTCAGATTAAATTTTAAGTTTAATCTCTTTCTAGCTCAGATTTGTTAGGTTTTGGTTTAAATCCATAATACAACGCCAGTTATTTGAAGAAATCTTGATTTTAGCTTTTAAATTACAAATCTTGCAATAATTAGTCGAATCATCAACATTATATTGGTGAATTGTTTGATTAGGCATGCATAATGCCGGGGTCCAATACTGAGTTTCAATACATTCGATTGAAATCGATTGAAACCCCAATATTGACTCCACTCTGGAATTGTTTCAAATTTCCAAGTTCCAATTTCATATCGGAGTTTTAGTTTTGCTTTGTAGCAAATGGTGTTGATGAGTACAACATCTTTAGAAACTCGAACTTCAAAAGCAAACTTCTCCAACTCACCATTGGGGTATTTTTAAGGAATTTCTCCTGTGCTGCTTCGCCGTTCCAAGATTTGAACAATATCATTGCTTTTTTGTAGTTTTTATCATAATATTGCTTCAAATAAGATTCTAAACTATAAATGATCTTAACATTGAAGGTCTCCGTTTATTAAAAATGCGAAATTCATTTCACCAGGGAAATCTTTGATTTTGTTTTTAAATAAATGACAAAGCTCACACTATGGCTAGATAAATCTCCTACAGAAATTCTTTTAGAAAAAAATAGAACCACCACGACTGGTTCTAAACTATTTTTATAGTCGGCGACCATATTTTGGAATTACAAAAACCTTACAAAGAAAAACTACTTTTTTGTTAAAGACTCTGGTGGAGTAATCATCCCCAAGGGTTAGTTAACATTTGATGATTTAAAAACAGAACTTAGCAAACATGATGTTAGTAGTTAGAAAAGGGGGGTTTTGGCCTCATTCAACATGGCGTCCAAATTCTCCCAAAATCCCCCACGATCTCATGCGCCCTGGGCTATATCCATTAACGTCATCACATCGCCACATGCTGTCACATGCAGCTAATCACATTTATAATAATATAATAATAATAATATATTATTTCAATAAAGCACCTAACTTTTATAATAAATACTCAAAGCACTTAACATTAATAAAGTAATACATAAGAATAAATGTACATGAAAATGTAAGAAATTTAAGATAACATAAAACCAACAAGGTTTTAAAACGTTTTCTAAGCCTCATTAAAATGATAATTTTTAGACGTTTCTTAAAAATAGTAACGTTTTCAGAACTCCTGATATTTAATGGCAGGGAATTCCACAGTTGAGGAGCAGCGCGCATCAAAGCTCGATCTCCCAAGGTTTTACAGTGTGTTTTAGGGAAATACAACAAGTCAAGGTCATCAGATTGTCAACAATGTACGCGGGGGCCAAGTTGTTGACGGCTTTGTTGACCAGTAGTGCGATTTTAAAGTCGATTCAAAATTTTACGGGCAACCAATGAAGTGATTTCAGCATTGGGAGTGGCATGCGAAAATCTCGGGCTGCGAAAAACTAAGCTTGCAGCCGCATTAAGAACCCTCTGAATACGTTGGAGTTGATACTGGGGTATACCATTTAGTAGCGCATCACAATCGTCCACATAAGACGTCACAAAGGCATGGATCAAGGTCTTCGTTGTATTAGTAGAAAAAAATTTCCTAATTTGCTGTATTTTATAAAGTCCTCCAAATGCTATAGAGCATATCTTGCCAACATGAACAGACATTGACATGTGTTTGTCAAACCAATAACCCCAATTGCAAACAATTTCCACTGGCTTTATCATGACACCGCCAACGTTTATTGAGCCAATGTCAATTTTCGATAGTTGTTGTGGTGTACCAAGAATAAGAAATTCTGTTTTTGAGTCTTTAAACATCAATTTATGAGCCACAAGCCAAGCACGAACATCAGCAATACAATCTTCAAGCGCAGTCAACACGCGCTCGGAATCTACTTCACAGTCTGGGCGAATGAACACATAGAGTTGTGTATCATCAGCGTATCCATGGGACGAGGGTAGATGCTTGTCAATGATATCAAATAGTTGGAAAACATAAAGCAAAAAAAGAACTGGTCAAGACAACCACCCGAGGTACCCCATGGTTAACATTATGGTCTTCAGAAACACTCGAAGTTGTTTTGCAGTTAGCTCGTATTCTACAACAAGGAGGCGAAAGGGCATCATTCTTACACTTTTGGGTATTGGGGTTATTGATAACATTGATGGTCGCTGCAGCCACTCAAAAAAAGTCATATAATGAACACTGAACATAAACCTATACCAGGTTATAGAAGAACAAAAATGAGAGATATTGAAGGCAACCGAACAAAGCATGTGATTACATTTAATCCCAACAAGGCCTATCCTGGAGAAGAAATTTATGTTGATATTCCAAAACTAGAACTTGAATCTTGTTTAGTTCCATACAGTTTAAATTTAAAGTTTGACATTAAGAACAAGAACGACAAGTCTTGTTTTCAAACAATCTTGGAAAACTACTGGTTAAGATATTGGCAGTTTCTTTTGGATGGAAAACTGTCTACAACAATACTGAACAAAGTGAATTAGAAGTCTACAAAAACTTGTGGCTTCCTGAACATGTTTGAAGTGAACTCATCGATTTTGGAATTCCCAGTGAAAACGCGTGAAAACTCATTTCTGGATCAAACGGCGGTGGTGATACAGGAACTACTCAAAACGTTTCTGATATACTCATGAGCGACATCAACGGATCAAAACAAAAGATTGAACGTCATAAAGTCATTGGAGATCATGGGCTTTATAGTCTTTACTCCATGGGACCTAACCTTCAATATAAAGTTATACTACCAGCAGCGAAAACATCATGACGGCTCAAAAATCGTGAAGTGTAGAAGATATACACAGGAGAATCTAGAAAATGGGTACAAGACCCGTGAAAACGAGAATGTTGCAAAACAAATCCTGTTCCGGATACGAAACTGGAGGATCTTTAAGCTATGAAATGGTATTAAAACTGAAGAATGAGACAAAGGTTCAACGATCGTCAACGAAACCAGCAATCTTTCACGAAAAAGCATGACCGCTATTTTAATTTTGTTTAGAAATAAAACTATAACAGACAGCGAAGAATTCTTATACCCCAACATTGAAAGCATTAAAGTTGTCGTTGAAGGCGTTCCTAATAGTATTTATAGTCAGGAGATTAAAAGAGACTTGTCCCTAGGAGCGAAACGATTCTTTCGGCTCTAAGATAGTACTATTAATATTAGAAGCTTCTTCAAAGATAAATTTGCACTGGTTGTAGATTCGAGCTGTAGAAGGTAAAAACAGGGTTGGGGTGGTAAGAAACTCGTCAATACTCAAAACGGAGTCCTGTTGGAAATCAAAAAGAAGGCCACAAACGCCAATATATTGCGCAAAATGTTAGTTGTGATCGACGGACTCGTCAACTTTAAAGGCAAAATTGTAGCAGGATTGCACTATTAGCTCAATAGAGCGGTTGTACTACGAATATTAAATTAGAAAATTTTAGGAACGATCATTGTCTACATTCCCTTTTACGATCGCAACTACGATTTTTGAAATTAAATTTGAAAATTCGTGATTGCTGTTGACAAAAGGAATGTGCTGTTCCTAAGAAAACCCGCTCAAAGCGAATCTTTGATTCACCGGCAAAACTTTGTTTTGTGTATAATAAATAAACCACTCGCAAGAACAATTAAGTATTCGTAAAAAACTCTTAAATTTAGCAGAAGCAAAAGAAATAAATACTCTGTAGCTTATATTAAAAAGCTTTGGAAAAGACATTGGAAAAAATTCGTCAAGACTGGATACGAAGGCAATTTAATGAAACCAATGAAATGTTGACAGGTGTTGTTATTAAAAAATTTACTGAAATGTTAAGTCATTTTGAAATTATTGAAAATTCTTCTGAACTTGGGAAACAACTCCCAGAAGAGAAAGCGTTGAGACAAGATGTGGAGACCATCTTTTAATGTGTAACGCCGTGGATTCCGTTTGTAGGAATTGTAAGTGGCAGAATTATCATAGGAAAACATGCTGTAATAAAAGAAAACTCTTTAAATAAAAGAGAATGCAATGAATCACAAGAACAACAACGAGACAGCCCCCCCCCCCCCTCAACAGTGAATTAAAACTCATCTCAGAACTATCCAAAAAAGCAAATCAAAGATTCGTCAGCTTAGTTCAGAAACAAACTTTGATACTTCATTTAATACGATTATTGTAGGTATGACCTAGGCCTGTTGTAGAAAAATGTACTACTTGTTGAAGATCCTCAAAGAACGATATATGGGATATTTTAATGATATTTTCCTAGTATGTCCGACTTAAGAATGGAACAAAACTTATCAAAATTGGCCTTTTGAAAAAGATGAAAACTTTGTTGTTATCAATTATAACTTCTGGTCGAGGTCTAAAAATATTCTCCCAGACTCGAAGTTTGCCGCCTTGTCTCCTTCTTGTACTGTTGTAGCATACGCATCGACCCGGAATTAGAAATCGTTTTAAATTCACTAACAAACTCTGAGTAATAAACAGTAGATTTAATTCCCAAAGCTTGACGTCAACTACAAAATACAAAGTAGGCCAAATAGGCTGTAAACACTACGTACTTATTTTAAACATGAATGAACAATGCATAAACGATTATGCTAAACAAGGAACTTTACCGATTTTGTCTCTCCTTTGCTACAATGCACAAGCGTACTATTCCTTCGATAAGAATACGGAAGGTCAACAGAGAAATGTTCAGTTATAGCTATAAAAGATTCGCAATGTTTCGCAACGTTTGATGTTTGCAACTTCGCATGCTCTCTTCTCTGTCAGAGAACTAAGTTCTAAAACGTGTTCGCAAATTTAGCAATCGCACTTACATCAATTGTGGGCAAGATCAAGTGGAAGCGTCTCTAAAACAAATTGTCAGTTTTGCCAAAGGATCTAATTGTTGCATTACTTTAGATGATTGTGCAGCGGGGAGATTTGTAAAGAATAGAACTTCTGAATTGGTCCATTTAGCTTTTTCAGCAAAACATTATGAATTGAGTACAATTGTTATTACATAACCATGGACCTGCATTACAAAAGCTTATCGGGAGAACATAAGTAAGTTAGTTACGTTTTACCATAGCGATGCGTATCACTTACGGAGCAACGACTGTAAACTTTACTTACGGAAAACTAACACTGACTTCATGAAAAACTCTTTTTCGTATCGAAGGGCTTTTGTATGGATCGATCCGCCAAACAATGTTGTCAATGGTCACAATAAACTCTCCAAAAGAAGTTTCAAAACCTTAAATAACAATCACTTTGGTGCTTTGGAGAGGGTTGGACAGCAATGGGATGGCTAATTATTCTAATTGTTTCAATTAACTAAGTCATGCAAAACTGTATCCATGTAGTATGTGAAAGCTGTAAAGTATTTATTATAGTACTAATAGTTAGCTATGTAGTTAACATAGCTGTAAAACTTGTAGTGTATATCTACCATAGCACGAAGCTGACTAGTATGTAGGCTTCGTATTCCTTGGAATATAGTTTTACCATAGTATCACGGCCCAATGAAAAACAGTGCAATTATGTTCTTTAAAGTTTTGCATGGTGTTTAGATATAATAATTATTGAGACATTTGTGGTATTTTTCACCATGTATTTTATTTAGTCTGAGCTTTCGGCCCGTGAGCCCGGGCC